>NW_006498445.1:594282-617306 GCF_000471905.2 Amborella trichopoda
CTCTCTCTCTCTCTCTCTCTCTCTCTCTCTCTCTCTTCTCTCTCTCTCTCTCTCTCTCTCTCTCTTTCTCTCTCTCTCTCTCTCTTTCACCTTCTTCTAATCCTTGATCGATTTTAGAGGGGCTCTTTGGTTTAGTGACATAATTATAAGTTCAATCATGTAACTCCACATTCCAAATCCTCCAGGCACCAAGGCTTCTAGCTTGGTGCTTTTTCTTATCTTTGGTAATAACTCTTAGGAGAGGTTACACTGGGAAGTTACCCGATTTTCTTTGGATCATCTCATCATTTCTTTTATCGCATCTTCTTCTTCCTCTCACCTGTAAACCATGCTTCATTAAGTCAATCTTATTTTCTTCTTCTTTCTTCCGCCCTTTTCTTATTTCTTTAACCACTCTACCCCCAAGACTAGAACCATTAACCCATAAGAAACACATCAACTAGGAGTACATTATATTTGGATTTATTAGTAGCTTTTCAGTAAGAGTTGAGGTGAGGTGTTGGGAGAGGGGCTGAATTCAAATCACGCTGCTGGGTAGACAGAGGGCTTTTGTTCATTTATCTAAGAGGGCATTAGCCCAGGCTTATCCCACGAACTCAAAACTGCGGTGAGGTAGGTGCTTGAGTCTATCTCTTCATTGCTTTAAAATCCTACATACCTATTTGTACGTTACACACGGGCCGCACCAAGCTCGTGAGGTCAGGCAGCTATTCGAGAGGGGGTCATTCGAACTCGAGTCCCCAAGGGATCCCGAGCAAAGTAAATCTATGCCCGAGCAATTGATATCTCATCTCACTCTTTCTTAAAAACTATTATGGAGTCTAATTACTTCTCTCTCATATGAATTAGGGATTTCATCATCCCCACATTCGCAAATGTACCTATGGGAAGTAAGATTCTTCAATTTACTACTCTCATTTATCTTTTCATACTCGGGCTCAAGCCCAGGATAATTTGGGAAAGGGCCATCAAACCCATTGTTTCCTCTTTGCCGGCGTTAATGGCAAGTCCATTGGTGTCAACTGCATGAGAGGTTCTAAAACTACCACCCTTCATGCTTACACTGTTATTAGTGGACTCTCCACCAGTTATAAGCTCAAGAGTGACTCTAAGGCCACTCCCTCTTCTCTCGCAACTAGTTCTTCTAAGACCATTTCTTCAGTGGGTATTCTTAGGGTCACCCAATCTCCATTCTACATAGAAACTACTTATATTGGTATGTTGCCCCACACACATCATGTTGGCGGTTCCATCACTAGACCATCTAAATTGCATGGCTCAAAAGCCATTCAACACATACTTACACGTCACGGCAAATGGCTCATCCATCGTAGTGATGAATCGGGGCAAGCAAAAGCTACCCCAACCACCTCACCTGCTTCGGGTCTCCAGGGACCCAGGGACACTAAAAGTGGTTCTCAAGCCACTCGTGCATTGCAAAATACTCACTCAGCTCTTGGCAACTCCAATGTTGGAACCCAAAGAGCACACGACCCGTGACTCAGTCAAAGGTCACGAAAAACTATGTACATGCCTACGAACCAAAGTGGTTCCAAGATCACTGCAACTACAAAAATTAGCATTTCAAATGCTAGACCTCTCACTCCACTAAGGGTTTGCTTTCAAGCCATCCCCAACACTTCTATGGATTGTGCACACACCTGCAGGTCGGATGCTATTTCTGGCTTCAAAGGGAAAGGCTAGCTATACACGCTTCCTTCTACTCCAAAACCCATGACAACATGGTCCTCGAAGAAGTTCCGTTCAAGTATACTCTTGTCCACTCCCTCTTCTTAATATGCATGAGCCGAACCTCGAGGTTGGACTCGGGGCAAGATTACTCTTCCGAGGTCAACCCCGAGCTCCCTACTCCCAGGGCACCATACCTTACTTGATTTGATCGACTTCGCTCTAGTCTCCTTGAGACAACCTAATTAAGCGGGATGCCATGCCCAATTCCAGTTCTGGGAGTTGATTTACTAGAGCTTGCAAATCAAACAGTAGAAAGGCATGAAAGTGTCGAAAATTGGAAATAAGTCTGAGCCTTCAACTTCAAAAGACTTACTAAAGAAGAACTCATTTTGCCCATTGAAAACTGTAGTGGAACCTGAAATGAGCGGCATTGTTCAGTCCTCAGTCATTGAGGTGCGAGAGTATGAACTCGATCAAACTGAATCATGGCCCTAAGGCCATATTGAGACACAACAAAAGGAAATATGGCCTTAAGGCTATTACGAGCCTATCCTGATCGAGCCATGGCCCCAAGCTCGTCTCATGCCATATATGCCTGAACTATGGCTCCAAGGCCATCAAGAGCCAGTAATTACTCGATTTTCAAGGCAATCCCAAATCCAATCAGGGCTGTCTAAACCCATGTTGTTTGGATTGCCAGATCGGGGCACTAAGCAAAACAAGACTACACTCACCTCTGAGTCACTCAGCCCTGAGGAACGAGCTGATATGATGGTGGTCAGTCAAGATGGTGATGGTCCTGAAGACCTGATATAGCACTTCAATGAAACCCTGAATGACATCTTGGACATGCTTAAATGGCTTGAAAATGCTGGACCGATTGGGGTATCTTCGTACCAGGAAGCGAATTCTCCTCTTGATCCTCAGTTTGAAGAAGAAGAGCGACAACCTCCACCTACTCCTATGGCTCAAAACTAAAGACCTCACATTACCCTAGTCTTTCCTAATGGTCAACCCAATGTAGCTTCCCAAGCTATTTCCCCAGCGGTTACCCAGGAAGACATTCAGAACATGATCAATCGAAGCATTCACGACTTACAAGTCTCAAAGCCTCATGAAAATGCTCATTACAAGAAGCCTTACCCGCCATTCATTGATCAAGTCCCTTTTCCACTAGGCTATCAAAAAGGAATATTGTCTGTCTTTGATGGCATTGGCTCACCCCAACAACATGTGGCACACTTCGTGTAAGCATGTCAAGAGTCAACTTCTGATCCTAGATTGCTTCTTTGACAGTTTGTGGAAACACTAGCTGGGCCTGCCTTCAAATGGTGTGCATGTTTACCTCCAAGTTATGTTCACTCTTGGGAAGAAATGGAATATCTATTCTATAAGTGCTTTTATGAAGTTGAGCGAGAAGTTCAAGCCATAGAACTTCTTACTATGACTCAAAGGGTGAACAAATCATTAAACGAATACATCTAGAGATGGATGGATCTCACAATGTACCAGAGTAACCCCATGTCTGAGATTGATGTTGTGCAAACATGCATTAGAAACATGAAGAAGGCAATCTCCCTTCATGTTGAAGCTTCTAACCCCACCACTTTCTCAGACATGATTTCAAAGGCAGGGGGGAGGGGAGGTCAAAGTCAAAATTTCACTAATAACAAGTCTAACCTTCGCACTGGTGTGCAACGATTATTGCCACACCCTTTCTTCCTAAACCTCCTACTGTCAATGTACCTCTCAAGTCATTGGACACTTCGCGGGGAATAGTACCATTCTGGGGTCAAGGGAAACCCCAACAACAACAATTCCAACCTCAGGCCTATAACATGGTGCCTCCACCACCGAACCTATACCAGCCTAATGAATTTGAGCAGGTTGAACATGCAGTACAGCAGTAGCAAATCTTGGGTACTAGTTTTGTTGAAAATGTTGTTGAAACAAGGTATGATATTTCTTCTTGAACCAAGGAGACTAGACCAGGTGGGAATCACCAATCACAAGAATTATTGTACCTATCATTGGATGTTGAGTCATCATATGCAAGACTGCTTCCATCTAAAATACTATTTCGAAGCCTTGATTCAGAAAGGACAAATTTATTTAGACATTATCAAAAAAGTTTTCGAGACTGCAGAAGCTTCGCATGTGGTCACCGTTGAAGAAGAACGAGTACAGACCTTGCAACCTAAAGAAGTACCATTTGACTTTCTTCCAAGCCTTTTCGTGATGTTGGCATTATAAGGGTTGATTACTCTGCTCTCGTCAAGACAACCCAAGCATTTGTTTTGGGAACTAAAAATATCTGGTGTCCATTCCACCAAGTATGGGGCCATGAGATATCTCAGTGTTTGAATTTCATGACATTTATACATCAGTGCATAGCTAAAGGATGAATTATTGTGAATGTACCAGTCCGAACTCGTGAACCACCTAATTTAGTAACCCCTGAAAATGCCACCAAGGAACCTTCTACTTCTCACAGTGAAAAGGAAGAAGAGATAGTTGGATTAGATGAGTCTAAAAAGGCAAGTGAAACAATGGAAGTGTCGCACATGTTCACATTTCAAGAGGAACAACCTCATAGTGTCACCATGGATGAACTGTCCCCTGACATGTTTCATATCATCTTCGATATCTGGTACAACAAGAAATGATTACACCTTACGTGCTTAAAAAGTCAAAATGCTTGAAGAAGGGGCTTAAGAATTTATGGTGTCAGTATCATCAAATAAAGGACATGACTTGTTCCATAGTTGGGGATTCTGATCCATTTTAGATGAGCTTATAAGAAATGGTGAAGTGTTCATAGATAACACCCCACCTCCACCTCAAAAGGTTGCTCAAGAGTTCGAAGCCTTGTTGCATAAGATAGTTGAGTAGGTTCATGCTCTCAGAGATGAAACCCCAAAAACTCCTGTTCCCCAAGCTCCTATCAAATTACCTGAGTCACAGCAGGAGCACCATGGCCGTGATAAGATGAAAAGCCTCAGGAGGAAGGCTATTCGGCATGCAAATGCTGTACCTATACCACAAAACTCATAAGACTGTATCTGTTAAGCAAAAGAAGAACATTAAATGGCCTTCGAAAGCTCAACGCTGAAAAGCAAACCTGCCCCAAATACCAGTTGAAGCGATATTCCTTCCCCCTATTCCCCCTCTTCCTACCTTATATGACTTCATCCCAAGGCAAGTTCTCTTTGCTGAGGGTGGTCAATACATAATAATGCAAGCAATTCAAAACCTGTCCAATATTGGTGAGGACATTAAAAGCACCCCAAAATAGTCTAACAAAGGTGAATACTCTAAAAGTACCCCTCAGAGATCCATGCAGGGTCGAGACCTTTAAGATCCCCTACAATTGTCCAACAAGGGTTGTGACGTTAAAAGGTCCTCGATTACATCCAATAAGAGTGAAGACGTTAATTCTTTGAGTCCAATCTAGGTGATGACCAACCCAAAAGCTACTTGGTTCGGTCCAATTTAAGTGATGACCCTAAAAGCTCCATCCCTTCTTCTATCCCTGATTCTTCAAATCCCTCTTCCCTTTCATAACCTCTCTCTAAACTCACCATGGAGTGCCCAGATTTTGAAGCTCTTAATGAAGAGCTCTAACTCTGCAATACCAGTAAACAACATAGCAAGCAGCTGAGGAAAATGGTTGCTCAAAAGGCCGGATTCTTGAATGTTGAAGATGCTATGGCCTTCACTGCTAAAAAGGACAAGCCTTGTCCTACTCCAGAAGAGGTATACAATCGGCTTATAAATCCAAAGCCTAAGAAGAAGTCTCAATGTCTTATAGAGCCCGACTAGGGGGAATTATGGAAGAACTCGAAAGGAGAAAGTTCTTAAAATTATGAAGCATGCCACATGATGGTGTTTCATAAGGGAAGCACAATTGCTGCAGTTGATCAAATGAGGTTGAGGTCAGGAAAGAGACTTAAACCAATCCAAAGACTAGAAGTACCCTGGACCACCAAAACTCTTGAAGTACCCTGGACCACCACTGGTTCCCTATCCTAATTCACCTATTCCCATTCAAGAACTACCTCCTCTTCTAAAATACCCAAGGCCACTATCAATCCCTTACATAAATCCCTCACCTTCTTTCCTTAAAAATCCTGAATCATCACCACCTTCATCTTGCCCTGTCTTACCGACACCCACTTCGACTACGCAACCTAGCCAGTTTCCCTTCCTCCTCCCACAACTACAACCGATCATTCCTTTGCGGCTGTAGCAAACCCTTCCCCTCTAAAAGCCACTCCATTACCACCTGTCCCTCCAAAACCAGTGGTGAACCAAGGAGTTGTCTTCTTGAAGTTGACAAAATCAAATACGATGTGATTGGGAAATTGAGGAGACTCTTAGCTCTCTTGAGGATCTATGATTCTCTCATATTATCAAATGAATTTTGTATGGCCTTGGTACAAGCTCTCTCCCTGCCTGAAGCGTATGATACCAAGATTGAGTGAATTGAGGTAGACCTTGCAATCCTTAACAATTTCATGGCTATCACTTTCTCTGATGATGACCTTCAATTGGGTAAAAAGTTTCATAACTGACCTCTCTTCGTAACTGGTGACCTTCACGCTTGCCAAATTAACCGGATCATGTTGAATGGGGGATCCGCAGTGAACTTATGCCTAAAAGGATACTTACTCGAATTGGGATAGGTGTTGAGCAACTTGAACCAACAATCTTAACAGTTCAAGGATTCAATCAGTCGGGGGCAAAACTAGCTGGTGCTATTCGTCTCAAGATTAAAATTGGGGATTTGAATGTTTCCACTCTCTTTCACATGATTGAGATAGACACTTCTTACAATATTCTCCTTGGTCGTCCTTGGCTACATGAGCATGGGGTGGTTCCATGCACACTCCATGAAAGCCATTACAAGCCCTAACTTGAGAGAGGCGGCTCAAACCTCTCATGAAGATGTGGATGATATGGCAAGATCGCTTAATCACATGTTTCAAGAAGACAAGAGATATGTAAAAGTGATTCCTCAAACCCCCATTGATGAAAATTTACCCACTTCCTCAGTAGAAGTGAGCCTCAAAACCATAAAGGGGAAGCTTCGTCCTCTACCTTGCCATCACAAGAACCCACTCCAGTGGTAGCTCAAATCGAGCAAGTCAAGAAGAAGAAAACCACTGATTTGATCCCTCTAACACCTACAATCACTTATGCTCATGGTGATATAAAGGTGTTATGTATCCCCATTCCCTTCTTAGAAGCTAAGGTCGCTGTTATACGTCATTTTTGATGTACCTTAGTCCCTCAAGCAAAATAAAGGAGAGAGCCGGCTACAACCTAATCACAGCGACATGCAAGACACAGTCGCACGGGAATGGTAGCTAAGAATAAGCCTCGAACCTGAATGACCAAGGGAAAATGCCTGCATGTCCAGAGAAACAAAAGTCTTATGCCGTCACCATGTACATAGGAACTGGGTAGATATGCCAAAGAGCCGCTATCGACATCTTCCAAAAGAAGTGGGTCTGGTCTCAATTGGATCAACCCAACAACGCTAAGCTCGAACCATCGTGAAGTAGGGCAGAGGCACGCTTTCATCGTACAGCCTCACTAGACTAGTCGACGGCCATGAAAATTTTCGGCCACTCCTCGGCGAGTTCGCGACTCCTCCCCTGCAGCAGAAGAGTGGCCAAAGCCTCAGATGCCGGCGAAGCCTCAACGACACAGTACTCCTAATGAACAAACGTAAAAACAAGTCCGCCCTACAAAGGGAGAAGAGACCACTTGAATTCATGGATGCCGAAATCCTCATGAAGACACCTTGGCCCTCACAGAGAACTCAGTCGCGCGAGAACTAAGACCAAAAAGGACAGTCCAGAAAGCCACCCAAGTCAACAAGACAAGCAGCATGCGAAACAAAACAGAAAAGGCATGGAACCCAAGGTCTCAAAAGAAAATGAAGTCCCCGGTCGCCGGAATCCCTTTTCCGGTGATCTCTCGAAAGCTCGAAGAATATCATAGAGCAAGCACTAAAAATCAAACTAAATCCGTTATAAAAAAACTAAAAGGACCCTCCCCAGGCTCGCAATAAGCATAGAGACAACGCAGATCAGAAAAGAAACCACCGAAGAGTTCATACACGATAAAAAAGATATCAAAACAATCACAAGAAAACGAACATCAAGAATATGACAATACATCGATCAAACTCACGCTAAAAGTACCCGGAAAAGAGCTCTCGAAGTTTGACAATGGCGGCGGACTCCTCAAGAAAAGACGAGTCTGTCATTTGCACTAAAGAGTTTAAGGGAACTTTGGCCATTGTACCCAATTTCAGAACTTTATTTTAATTACTTGTAATTGTATTTAAGCTTAGCTTTTGAGTATCCACCCCTATTTGGTGAGAACTCTATATAAACAAGCTTAAGTCAATTGTAAAAGGGCGATTACAATCAATAAAGAACAGGCATTACGCTTGCTTTTGCTTGTCTTTTCTCTTAACCCTAGGTCCCACGGAGAGGAGAGAGAAAAATTTTCCAAGAGAGAGAAATACCCCTGACTGTGCGGGCACGTACCTCCCTTCTCTTGAAAACACCAAACATTCTAGGAACTTTCTCTTGCTTCTCCTAAATATGTAATCCCACGCCTGTGCAGGGCCATGCGGGCGCGAACAAACCGAAAGGGGTCAAACCACATGCGCCATCGCTGACCTCCTTTCTCTGATAATCTGACCAAACCAGAGAAACCCATCACGCGTCTGTCCAATCATTCGAAAGAACATCACTGGAAGAGATTCAACTTAGGAGAGAAGAACTGAGACACCCTTTGAAAATCCGAATGTGAGAAAGGAGAAGAAGGACAATAGCTTCTGAAGAGAGTCCTTGACCAAACCACGCTGGTGAATAGCCAAATGGCATTTGTAACTGATCTAAGAGGGAGAGCCACCCGAAAGTTTCCCACGAAGCCGCAACGATGAGGTGAGTAAATTGACCATCTCTCGTCGTAAAATCTCTCTCTTTGTTGATAGCCTATCTGCATTCGAGAAAGCACGAGCGCACGCGTCACCCAACGCATCAAACGCGTGAGCCTTCTGTGGTGGTTTGAGAGAGGATTTTCTCTCCGCGGTCAGCGGGAGGACATCAGAGAAAATTTGGCCCCGACCAGTTGCATGTCAAGTTGAGATTGACCAAATAACTGACCAAAAGGTCTTGCATATTCCAGTCTCTCTAAGAAAAGAGAGTGATGCTTACCTTACCCCCCAAGTCAGCTACGCAACGAATTAGACTACGGTATTGAAAATACTAGAGGTCTTGTGCATTGAGAAGGACAATGCTCACCTCATACCTCAAACCCCTATTCAGCATGATCACCTCATACCTCAAACCCCATTCCTGAAGAAGTCACTCCCCAAGAGTCTCAAGAAGAATTAGAAGTTTCCCAGGCTCCTCAAGAACTTGAGGGTTCAGGAACAAAAGAGATAAAAGAAGGATTATTGCTTGTAGAGCAAGAGGTTGAAGTGCTTGAAGTGGATTAGCAGACTTCTGATTCTTTAGCCCTTGATGAGGAGGAAATAGAAGAAGAACCAGAGGTCTTGGAAGATGGTGGTCAAGCCATAGTTGACGACTTAGAAGAGGTGAATTTGGGTGATGATGCCAACCCAAGACCCACTTTTACCTCAACTATTATATCTCCTAAAGAGAAAGAGGAATACATTGAATTCTTGCGAGCCAATTGGGATGTATTTTCCTGGCATTACCAAGAGATGCCCAATCTTGACCCTCAGATCGTAGTTTACATGTTGGGAACTGATCCATCCTTTAAGCCTGTCAAGCAGAAGTCAAGAAGCTTTCGAGCTGATTTGGAAATCCAAATTGAAGCAGAGGTTAACAAGCTTAAGACAACAAATTTCATAAGAGAAGTCAAATACCCAAAATGGCTAGATAATGTTGTGCTAGTCAAGAAGAAGAATGGTTAGACTTGGGTGTATTGACTTTCGTGATTTGAATGTGGCCTGTCCTAAAGATGACTTCCCACTTTCCTTGAATGAACTACTGATAAACTCGACGACCAATTGCCAGGCCTTTTCCTTTATGAATGGTTATTCGGGGTATAACCAAGTAAGGATGGCACCTGAAGATGAAAAATCAACTGCCTTCTTGACTCCAAAAGGGCTTTTCTATTTTACAGTGATGTCATTCGGTTTCAAAAATGCCAAAGCCACTTATCAAAGGGCTATGACCACTATCTTCGAAGATATTTGCATGAAGAAGTGGAATGTTACGTAGATGATCTCATAATAAACTCCAATGAAAGGAGCAGTCATATAAATAATCTTGAAAAAGTCTTTGAAAGACTTCATCTTCATCAACTCAAAATGAACCCTTGAAGTGTGCCTTTTGACGTGCGATCAAGGAAGTACTTGGGATTTGTTGTCAGGTATCAAGGTTTGGAGATTGAACCTGTCAAAATTAAAGCTATTCAAGAGATGTCATCTCCGAGAAATCTACGAGAGCTCAAATCTCTTCAAGGCAAGCTTGCCTTTATCCGGAGGTTCATTAAAAACATTTCAGGATGGTTTAAACCCTTCTCCCGCCTGTTAAAGAAAGATGTGCCTTTCGAATGGGACGAAGCATGTCATATAACTTTTGAAGGCATCAAGAATTACTTGTTCAAACGTCATGTTCTCTCTGCACCAATCCCAGGAAAGCCTTTCATTTTTTATGTGACTGCATTGGATGAGTCACTCGGTGCCTTACTAGCTCAAAACAATGACGAAGGAAAGGAGACAGCTTTGTATTATCTGATTCGAAGAATGTAAGGAGCAGAAGAGAACTACTCTCCGATTGAAAAGATGTGCTTATCTTTGATATTTGTAGTACAAAAACTCAGACACTATCTGCTTGGACAGTCGGTTCAGCTCATCTCTCGAGCAAACCCCATTAACTTTCTCTTGTCACGCCTTTGTTTATCGGGTTGACTCATGAAATGGTCACTACACCGCATGAAGTTTGATATTACATATGTTCAACAAAAAGCTGTTACAGGTCAAGCCCTTGCAAATTTTTTGGTTGCACACCCTCTCTCAGCTGATTCTTCCTTATTTGACGATTTACCAGATGAGGAAGTATCATGCTGAAGCTTCATATGATTAGAAGATGCACTTTGATGGGGCATTTCAGTCTGAAGGATGTGGTGCCGGAGTAGTGTTTTCCACCCTTGTGATGGCCTTGTCCCACTATCATTCTCTCTCCTAGAGATAGAGTCTCATAATGAAGCAGAATATCAAGCACTCATCATAGGCTTGGAGATTGCCTCCCACATGAACTTGAAATAATTAACCATTTATGGAGATTCAGAGTTGGTCATTAAGCAGCTTAAAGGCATATATGATGTAAGGAAAGATAACCTCAAGCCTTATTTCAATACCGCCAAGTCATTGATGATAGAATTTGAGAAGTTTATCTTAAGCATGTACCGCGAAGGCTTAATGCAAAAGTCGATGCTCTCGCCAAGTTAGGAGCAACAATTCAAATCCCACTGAAGGAGTCAACACCAGTATGGGTGGTTGAGCAGAGATGTGTTGATTTTGTTAAAAATCTTGACAATGATGATGTAATGCAATTGTTTGAAGAGTGCACTCCTTATCCATTCGGGGCATTAATTGTTGCTAGAAAGGCCACGCAAGCCTCGAGTAGTTCTCAGATATCCCTGAGATTGAAGAGAAAGAAAAAGAAGAGTCAGAATCTCAGGATTCCCCGTGTACAGAAGTGGAGTAAGCAACTGACTGACGCAACCCTATAAAGGACTATTTACAGCATAACTGATAGCTGGCTTCCTGACAACCCTATTGAATGTAACAAGATCAGAAGGTCAGCCACTCGAAATAAGTGTCGTGACAGTATCTTGTTCTAAATCTCTTACAAAAATATGCTGCTTAGGTGCATTGATCAGAAAGATGTAAACCATGTACTCAAAGAGGTACATGCTGGAGTTTGTGGGATGCATCAGTTTGGCCCTAAGATGTACACCAGGATCATCAGGATAGGGTATTACTGGTCTAGTATGAGCGTTGATTCACTTATGTTTGCAAGAAATAGCCCGGTGTGCCAGATTCATTCGATCATCATTCATCAAGCTCTTGAACCTCTTCACCCGACAATAGCATCATGGCCTTTTGCTTAGTGAGGTATGGATATCATAGGTCCTATTGATCTACCATCTTTGGTGCATGTCTTTATACTTGTTGCCACAGACTACTTCTCTAAATGGGCTGAGGCTATTCCTCTTAAGAATGTTCCAAGACTTACAGTGGCTAACTTTGTACACCAAAATATCATATATAGATTCGGTGTGCCTAACCGGATCACTTCAGACAATGGTCCTTAGTTTCAAAGCCATCACATTGACTACCTGGTTAACCAGTTTGGGTTTAAATGGAAGTATTTGACCATGTATCATCTAAGAGCTAATGGTTTGACCGAAGCTTTTAATAAGACCCTTTGTGAGGCACTAAGAAAGTCCCATTTTTGACACAAAAAGGGATTGGCACGAAAGACTTCTTGAAGTCTTATGGGTCTATCGTATTACAACTCGACGTCCAACCCAGTCGACACTCTATTCTTTGATATATGGGGGTGAGGCTATGTTGCCTTTGGAAATTCAGTTGCCCTCACTCAGAATAGCTCTCCATTATGGGATGATGGATAAAGAACAATATGTTATTCGTTGTTAAGAGCTGGATGCACTCGATGAAAGGAGATTGTAGGCACAACAAAGTCTTGAGATTCATCGAAACCGTATGCAACCGGCCTTTGATAAATAGATCTGAACAGAGTCATTTGTTAAAGGATAATTGGTTCTGGAAGTAAGAAGACCAATCATTACTCATGGTTGAACAAGAGGAAAGTTTGAACCAAAATGGGAAGGGCCAATTCATGGTGAAGAAAGCTTTTCCTAATGGAGCCTATGTATTGGTTAATGCTGAAGGTGAAGAAGCTATGCCTCTAATTAATGGGAGATACTTGGAAATGTATTTTTCATAGACCATGGTCCAAGCCGCACGACCTTAAACTGCATGGCATTGGTCCCAGCAGCACGACCTTAAACTGCATGGCAACGGTCCAAGCCGCACGACCTTAAACTATATAGCACACGTCCTAATGGCATGATATTAAATTGCATCACACACGCGCTTAAAGGAACGATCCTAAACTTGCCTTCACTAGGTCTTCGTGGATGACCTTAAAACACACCAACGTTACGGTCTCGAAGGCACAACCCTAAACTTGCCTCCATTAGGTCTTGGTGGATGACTTTAAAATACCTTAAACACGCCTCCCCATGGTCACGGCAACATGACCTTAAAATTGCTTCCTCAAAAAGACGAACACGATGAAAACCCACAAGGGTGTCATGGGTAAAAAAGTCAAAAAAAAAAAAAAAAAGGAAAAAAAATGATGGGCGCAATAGTATCAACTATTATGAGCAAATTATATACAAAATTAAAAAAAAAAAAAAAAACAGGCACAATGAAAACCCGTGAGGGCATCGTGAGTAAAATGTAAAAATGGCAGATATGATGTAAAAACCATGAGAAAAAGTGCCACAAAAAAATACGTATACAAGGTCCTTGTGAAAACCAGAAATGACACAGACCACAAGGACTTGGATGAAAATCCGAGAGGGCATTCAAGTCACACATGATGGAGATCAGACATGTTTCCATGCGAAGCAGACCTCCATATTCATCTCTTACCCTTTTTTAAGGAGACAAGGGTTGGTCACAAGGGATAAAAGAAAGGTGCAAACCATGAATTAAGAGAACCAAACCATAAAGTAGGAGAAGCAGACAAGTCAAAGGAGAAAGAAAAGAGCATTCATTCCATGGCAAAATAAAGGTGTCATGGGCTTGCTACCTCAAGATACAAACAGGAAAATTTACTACAAAAAAAAAAAACGAGTTATCAGTTGAGGCAAATGAAATACATAAGTGGTTAGCAAAATGGAGACCACGAGTTGCAATTTTGTGGCCTCTGAATACAAAAAAAAGAAGAAATAAACAAACAAGATTGTATGGCCATAACATTACACCTTACACAAATTAGAAAAGAAAGAAAATTATGTTACAAAAGGGATGAAGCTATATATGTTTGCCTTGAACAAGAAGGTCGAGGAATCAGTCCTTCAAGAGATTTTGAGTTTGAAGTAGTTTTTTTGCACCTTCTCTATCGTGTCTTTTAAAATTTCTCCCTTGAGATGGCCGATCTTTCTGACCAAAGGAGGATACTCCCCATGATCAAGTTGGGATGACTGTGGATCCTCCATTTCCTTGTGACCCAAGACTAGCAAGCCTTCTGTCTCTTGGATATGATGCTCGAGAGTAGCCATATGACTCTCATTTTCAAGACATGCAATTTGCCTCGAGATTGAAAGCCTTTTCGAAGTAGAATGTTGAAAATCCGAATGATCAAACTATCGCAGGAGCAGATCGGTTCCAAGATCTTTCAGAATGGCTTGGCAAGATCTAGCATAGGCCCAGAAAGGAGTTTAAGTAATGGTGCAATAGATGGATTCTTTTCAGAAGAGACCAAGTCTTCTATTTCCAAGACCTCGCTGGCCCCAGTGAACTATTGTTTCCATCTTCTTTTCAAATAGATCGGTGCACGAAACATTGAAGTCTGTAAGGTTCGTCACCAACTTCTTTACAAAGAATAGGAAAATGGCCAGCTCGGAGAATGAGGCATGAAAATAAAGTTGATAGGTGGCTTTGAGAAGATCATATCCTATTTCCGTCATGCGGATATCAGAACTATGATGATTAAGTCTCTTGACTTGATCTGGGAAAGGCAATCTCACATATGCCATAACAAGTCCCCTGTGGGTGCGCCAATCAAAGGGATGGATAACTTGCCCAGAGTTAGAGGCAATGACATGGATTGCCTTCTCTTGGTTCCCCTTGCATTGTAGGGGTCGTAATTCTGTCTTGTTCTCTCTGAATTGCTAGAGGAATGACCTCTCCAGAGTCATCACGAATGATAATTACATCTTTTGGGGTCTGATTCTTCTTATTCCAAAGGGTAAAAGCCCTACTTGAGCTCCGAGTGGTCATTCTACGAGGGGATGTGACTGCAAAAGAAGCACAAGAGAAAGAAGTGAGCAAGATGACAGTTTAGAATGATGAGGGTCTTCAAGTGAAAGAAGAAGAGAAGCATCAGGAATTTTGCAAAAATTTCAGTAGCATCTCCCCTATATGCAGAGGTTTGAGAAAGGTGTTTGGCTAGTCCAAAAGGCCTGGGAGATTCTAAGAAATCACAAGTCTGTGGGTGAAGTGCCCATCGCGAAAAGTGACCAAGAAGAGCTCCTTTTCTGTCAAAGAAGTACCCAAAAATGCATAACTACCCATGAAAATGCTTGGAAATGCATGACTGCTAAAAAATGTGTAACTATGCATGGAAGTGTTCAAGAGATGTATTATTGTGCATAACTATGCTCAACTATGCTTAACTATATCAAAAGATGCATGAAAATGCATGTCAGTGCTCAGAAGTGCTCAAGAGAATTTTGAAATGCATAACTATGCAGTGGAGGTGCTGAAAATACCAAGTGAGATGCAAAAATGCACTTGAAATACAAAGGGTGCGTGAAGATGCTAAAAAGATGCTTGGGATGCTAAAACACGATTAAAAGCATATGAAAATGTGAGAAAAGTTACATAGGAATATAAAGATTCACTTCAAGATGGTCATGATGTTCACAAGAATTTTCGTAACATTCAAAGTTCTTAAAAGAGCACATTTGGGGAGTGCTCAAGAAATATCTTTAGAAGTGCTTGGTAAAATATATTCATGATGCCCAGGAACATTTACAACGGTGCAAGAGGATATCCATGACGTGAAACAGTGCTCAGAAAATTTGTGGTATCTCTATGTGCCTCAAGTGCTCAAAGAAAGCATCCGTATAGTTCAAAAGCATGGCTCATGTCAGTCTAAGCAATGATTGCGAAGATTCCATGTGCTCATAAGTGCTTAAAGCAATTCTCATGTTCATGATGCTTGAGCGTGGTGGTGATGCTCAAGGGCATTCGTGAAGCTCAGATATATTCACTAGACCTCAAAAAGAATGTTCATGCTGAACATAGTCAGCGAAGTTCATGATGCTCGAGAGAAAATGTGTGACGATCAGCCACTATTCATGGAGTCCAAAGTGGTGTGACAACCAAGTATGTTCATAATGCTTGAGCGTGTTGGTGATGCTCAAGCACATTCGTGAAGCCCAAATATGCTCATGGGGGTTTAAAGAAATAAGCATGGAGGTTCAAAATGCTCATGGTTCGTGGATGGGATGAACATGTTCATGATGGTCATGGTACTCGACATACGTGTTTTGTGACGTTCAAAGAGTTGGTCGTTGTATTCCTTCATGATGAGCATGACTGAGGGGTTCGTGATGCTTAAGACATATTCGTGATGTTCAAAATTGATGCAAGATGCACTAAGATTGTTTGAAATGATGCATGAGGATGCAAGATGCACTAGACATGATCAAGAGATGCTCAAAAGATAATCAACTTATCAAGGTTACACTAAAAAGAGTGTTCAAACATTTAGTCAAACATATGATGTGCAAAGGAGGGATAAGAAGAAATGGAAGAAGAAAGAATCATCTAAAGACATTGCAAGGAAGAGGGAAGTAAGAGATGGTTACCTTGAGGATTAGACAAGCTAGCCATGGTCACCAAAATGCTCGTTTTTTAAGGTCACTTTCACTCCAAAAGGAAAAAAAAAAGGTGGGTGGTGGGTGGGGGGGGGGGGGGGGGGGGGTCGGTATAAAAGTCGTGTGGACTCTCTCTCTTTTTTCGTCAAAAATCCTGGGCCTGCGCCTAGGCACGGGTCTGTCTTTTTTGTGCATTCTGTCTCTTTCTCTCTCTCAATCTCTCGTTTTACCAAGACACACGGACCCACTTCTAGGGCGGGTCCATCACTCTCGCCCTCATCTTCTCTTCTTCCTCATCGATAAACACACGGACCCACACCCCAAGGCGGGTCTATTATCTTTCTCTCCATTCCCTCTCATTGCTCTCATATAGTTCAATCCACGCACCCGTATCATGGGCGGGTCCATCACCTATTTTCACTTCATCTCTCACTCACTGTACATTATACGGACCCACGCCTAAGGCGGGTCCATCATTTTCTTATTCTATTCTCTTTTGGTATCTCTCTCTTAGGAACTTGAACACATGGACCTATGTCCAAAGGCGGGTCCGTTACTTTCTCTCACTTCATTTCTTTGTCGGGAATTTCTCTCTCATCTATCACCTAACTCACACAAGCCCATGGTTTAGCCATGAACTCAACACACACTTGTGTACATTTGACACAAGGTGACCAAAAGGTTATGTTCCTTGTTCTACCTACACACACTAAACCCCTAGTGGGTAACTTTGTGCCATGTGAAACCCATAACTCTGAGCTCAATATCCCCCATTTCAAACCTTCTTTGTTCAAACCATAAACCTGGTAACCCAATATAACCCTGGGTTCAGTTTAATGAGTTTTGATGGACTCTAAGGATGTTTTTATCCTTAATGAGTTTAATTCCCAGCGAAGACACATCCCTAATATGATTGATCCCCAGTGGAAATACATTGAGCATTTTTGTAAAGATATTCTTGTCCCTAGAATGTTCAAACTCCAATGGAGATGAACCTTTGCATAGAATTCCAAATGTGCAGTCAACCCTATCATTTGGTTGATGCATGGCTCACAAAACTATGACTGCCACTAAAGACCTTGATGATTCATAAAAACTATGGGAGTCTCAATCACCCAATTAGTTGGACCTATAGACCCCCCCTAAGTCAAAAATTACCCTTTTGAAATTCCATTCGTCAGCTCAAACAATATCAGAAACCATCCTAGGAACCCTTTTCACTTGGGCTTCACCTCATAATGCCATTATCCCCATAGAGCTATACCAAAACATACCCCACTTACTTGAGCCTTCATGAGACCCTATGAGTACTATTATGCTCGAAGAGTCATAAGAACCCCTGATGGTCCATCACCCCCAGTGGATCACTACTTCCAGTAGACCATCATCTCATGAGTCCATCACCCCAATGGTCTGTCACTCTATTGACCTATGATTCTCAGTGACGGCTCATCATCCCCAGTGAGTCACTACCCTATGTGATGTGGGTACACTATGACCAGTGTATGGAACACATTATACTTTCATCACCCAGAGAAGCCTTTCAATCCCAAAGGAGGTAACCATTTCTCCACCCAAGGAGGTAACCATTTCTTTACCTTGAGAACACATATTATCCCCAGGGAAGTTTCAAATCCCTATACCACCAGACAAGTGTGAGTCATTCATCACCTTGCACAACAAAAATAAAAGATATCTCTAGTGGTGTTTACTTCCCTAATAAAAGCCTCACCCATGGAATTTGTTACCCCAGTGAACCTTGTACAGTTATAACCCCTCTATCCTATGCATCGTCAAGGAGGAGGTTTTCTCTTAAAGAGAAAGAAGTCGGGCATGATAAGCAATCGATGAGGATCGTCATAAGTAAAAGTAAGAGCTTCATGCAGACATAGCCACGAAGCTATAGGTAAGATTACCAAAAATAAACATTGGGCAAGGTGAAAATCCGAAAGGGCACCATTAGTAAAAATGAAAGACGGGTGGGTGTAGCCATGAGGAAAAGTGTTCTAAAAATAGAAAAATGGGCATGGTGAAAACCCAAAAGGGTGTCATGAGTAAAAATGGAAATGAAAAGGTGGACGAGACCTCAAAATCATGGGTAAAAGAGCCTCAATATAAAGAAGAAGTTGGTGAAAACTGTTTTGTAGCACTACTTCTATCCAATTCAAGTGAAAACTCAAATGGGCGCTTGAACTAATAAATAGGTTGATGCAGTATCCGACCAAAGGTGGCTTCAACCAATTACAACGAAAGTTTGGTGGTTTAGGAATCAATACTCCTCTTGGGTAAATTATCAACAAGACAAAAAAGAGCCTAAGAAAATCCAGCAACTCAGGTCAGCCTTGTTGAAGGGCCCCTGAAAATCGAAAGAATTATCATGATGGAAAGTCAGAAAAGCCATTTGTTGAAGAGATTCTCCATTCCAAGACATCAACCAAAAATAGGAAGAGCACATTGACAATTCGAGAAAGAATTTCTTATAAGGAAATTGATTGCCTAGCCTAGATCGATGCCCTGGTTCCGAGGGTTACTATCTTACTAAGGTTCCCATCCACTGACAGGCTTAGACTTTCAGGATGGCCACCAAAAATCCCTCGACTAAGCCCTAATATGATCAGGGTATCAAGCTCCAAAGAGACCGTCTTACTAAGGCCCTTATTGCCAATAGGTTTAGACATTCAGGAAATGCCACTAAAAAGCCCCTGAATAAACCCAGTATATTAGGTGTAAACCTCCAAAGACACACCCCCTGTGCCATCAGTCCAATTCATAGTGAAGTAGTTCATACACCCCATTAAGGGCTCTCCTCAGTTGTTTATCTAAAGAAAAATAAACAACCAAAGGTTCAGTCTAAAAGGGTAAGGAAGCCCTTAAAAAGTCCCCCCGCACTAGCCTTTCGAAATAAAGATCAAAGGTTCAGTGTAAAAAGGGAATGAAGCCTTTAAGCAAGGTTCCCCGCCACTAGCCTTTCAAAAAAAAATCTAACAAATTGAGAATGAAGTCTCCAAGCAAGGCCCTTTACTATCAGAGACATCCAAATTCTGATAATATTGAGAAGAAAGCCCTTAAGCAATGCCCCCAATTGTTGGGACTAAAAATACCACTGGATAGGGATCAAGCCCCAAAGGCACCCACCAGTTGGCTCATTACGGAGTATTGTTGAGCTGGGAAAGTAAGCCCTTCCACAAGGCACCCGGTCAACATGCTCCCTTAGAAAACAAATTCTAGTAGTATTAGGTTTATCAAGCCCATAAAAGACCCCCAATCGCTAGAATCCACTTTGGTCATCTCGTAGGAAAGAATCTTGGTATGGCCTCCCCCTCAAGTATCATGTTGATGTCGATGATTGAGAAGAAAAATATTGATTGAGAGATAATAATAGAGCCTTAGTAAGGATTCGAAAGATGATGTTTGTTCTTAATGTTACACTTCTTGCCTCTCTCAAAGAGTAGCATTTGGAGGGGCTACTTGTTATACGTCATTTTTGACGTACTTGTATCCTCGAGTCGAATAAGAAGAGAGCCGATAGTAACCTGGTCCCACTGGTGCCCAAAATGCCGTCAGATCACGAGAACACTATAGCAATTGGGCGACCTTTGAAGAAGTGTCATAACGACCTAAAATTTCACAAGATGGTAGTTTTGGATACCCTAAGGACACCCACAAAGTTTCGTCACATTTTGACGAGTTTTGATATGATCAGGACGAAACTTGGTTTTCAAATCTAGTTCCTATTATGCTGAAAATGGACCTTGAAACTATAGTCCTATTTTTTGGGTCTCAAAATAGTATTAGACCATGCCCATTGAATTCAGAATTTTGAAAAATCCCTAGGTACCAAATTTTGGCTCAATCGAACCCTTCGGGACCATTCTGGAACTAACTTATCGTAAAAAGGTGGGTTTTACACTATTGCAGTGTAGCCTTGATGATACAGTTTCCTTAAATGGAAACTGTGTTTTCTCATTTCGGGATAATTTTCAAATGCTCATAACTTGCACGTTTTGAGTCCAATTAAGCTCAATTTCGGATACGAGTTAGATCTCAACGATCCGCTCATTTTGACATAGACATGCGTCATGATGTTGCTCGAAACGAGATAATTTCTAGAGAAAAAATGAGCTCGAAATATGAAAAATACATATTTTAAAAAGAACAACATCCAATTCTTTGAGAGGCCACAACTCAAGATCCCGATATCGGATCATCACAAGTATGGGTCCGTTGGGACCATGCTTCGAAGAGCTACAATTTGATATATATTTTGTGAATGATCGGAGGTCGGATGATACAAATTTTGAGATCGAAGATGGAATATTATTCCGGTCATAGGAATCCCATTTTTCGACGACTTCTCAGAATTGGAATATGCTCAAACGAAGACCAAAATGGACGAAATTTATCACAAAATAATCGTGATAGTATCCTATTCAATTTGTGATCAAAATAAAGGCTTGGAACGTCATAGATCATGTTGGATTGGTGGTTGAAGAATCACAAGTTAATGGAACTTGGCCGGAGTTTGGGTTCTTCCTTAAAAATCCGTTTCAAGATGATCAAAGGGTATCAAAAGGTGCGCAATAGTTCAAGAATCAATTCAACGATGATTAATTGCCCAAATTACTATTGTAAGCATCTGAAAAAGCTCCCGAGGCTAAGAAATGACAAGAGGCTCCTCATGGAGGGATGGTTTTGGTATTTGTTGAAAGTGCCAAGGGGTATTTTGGTCATTTAGTCCAAAAGGATATTAATATTTTTATTCATAAAATGTGTATTTTTTGACAATTTTGGTAGTTTTTGTGTATTCAACCCTTGTTTTGTGGTTGTTCTCTTGAATTCTTGGTCATTTGTAATCAAGCTCTTGAATACTCTTGAAATTTCTTGCTTGATCGTTTGCTTGCTTTCAAATTCTAAAATCAAGATGGGAGAAGAGAGAAACATTTTTTGGAGAGAGAAAATACCTCTAGAACCCCTCACTTCATAGAATCCCAAAATTCCAACTACCTTAGGATTCCCAACTCTCAATCCCATACTCCCTAAAACTCCTAGCTTCCATACACCTTAGAACTCCT
The DNA here is from genome assembly GCF_000471905.2 of Amborella trichopoda. The sequence goes on from NW_006498445.1 coordinate 615,747, forward strand.
CGCTTCCAATCCCAATCCATACACCCTATACTTTAGCTTAGCTAGCCTACACCATATACGATAGTTCACCACATACTGTAGTATGTTATATACCCTTTGAGTAGCCTATACCTTACCCAATTCAATACACCATAGCCCTTATACACCATCGCTTAACCCAACCCACCTAAGTTAGGTACCTAGACCTCTAGATTGTAACCTTGACCCAAAGCTTAAACCTCTCTATCTCATGTTCATGTAAAGGACTGACGAGTGAGCACCTAGGCTCAAGCCCATTCTAAGTACATTCTCTCTCTTTTCTTCTCTTTCTCTCTCCTTCTTTCTCTATGTAAATGGTGATCCGACAGTACTCAGTTTCGGTCCGGTAGTTGTCTTTGGGCGGTCCGGCACTTGTGCGCTCCGACAATGTGATAGTGCGCTCCGGCAATGTACTACTGGGGTCCAAAATCAACGTCAAATCTGGCCAAAATGATTATTTTGTACAGGAAGGGCATTTCTGTCTAAAAAAATTGAACTTTTTTTCCTTGGGCTTGTATTTGCATAGAAACTTTGTCTTGCGGAAAAAAGTGGGAGAAAAAAGTAGGTTGGGGGTAAGTTGCATAGAAGGTGTGGTCTTGGGGGTTTTTTATAATTTTCCCAACAATAAACATATAGGAAAATCAAATTTTCACGGGTCATAGACCCTACAAGATCATTAGGGTGTCAAAACATCAAGTTATGTTGCTAAATTGGAGAGTTTAGTTTTAATTTGTATTGGACTTAATACCTCTTAAAACAATACTCTTGCCTCGAAGGGCCAGTAAGGGCTCAAACCTGAGCTTGCACAGCCTAACTCGCTCCAGGGCCTTGTGCTAGGTGTCTTGGTCCTGCCTGTCCCAGTCCGGACCTGATTCGGGCTACAACACAGCCCTTGGCCGTGGTCTACCCCAGCCCTAAGGTCAAATGTTGTGGCCTTGGCCTTGGATTTTTAAGGTCAAGTAGATCGGGCCAAGTTCAACTGTTAGTCCTATTGCCAACTCCAACCTTGATCGCCCATGTTTAAGGTTGGAAACTTGAATAAGTAGGGGTGTTCTAGTAATATGATCAACCTAAGAGGCTCCAACCAAATGACATAAATATCTTTCCTCATGGTGGGCCAAATCACTGAAATGCTTGCTTCTTTAGGGCTCCCAAACCTAAACAAGAACAATGCACATATTTTTTAGGGAAAACTATAAAACCCCCCGCAATTTTGTACTTTCTAGGCATCATTCCACAATATTTTTGATACCGCACTATTAAATCCAAAACTATTTTCTTTACAACCACCTCTAAGTAAAAAAGTTAGTTTTTTTGGACTAAAGTACCCCTATCTTAATCCATGATTCTAAAATGTGACGCTCAACATGTACAAAGCCGGTCTAACACAAAAAATGTGTTGGACCGGCTCTGTATCAAGTTCAGTCCGACACAATTATTGTTAAACTCACCTAAAAAGAAAACGTGAAAAATGTGTCCTAAAAAAAAGGTATTTTGGCCTAAAAAACGCCTACTTTTTTACTTTAGGAGGTGGTTGCAAAT
>NW_006498445.1:617612-628531 GCF_000471905.2 Amborella trichopoda
CCTACTTCCCCTCGTGTGTCCTTCGCCTACCCACGACTATATATATATATATTAAATTTTAGGTAGTAATTAACTTGGTAAAATAAAACTTAAAGAGTAAATCATCTAATATTAATTGACATATTTTGGACCCTCTATGAGAGGTTTCAATCCCTTATGTATTTCCTCTAAGCATGGCATAGTCCCATGGCATGGTTTTGCTTTTGGGGAATGTTTCTATGTGACCTTAGTAACATATAAGTTATATGTCACCCACTTCTTAGTCGTTCGATCTTAATCGAACAGTTACAATTGTTCAAACCACAATGTCACATCAAGTATTATTTTATTTTTTATTTTTTTCTACAAATTTTTTTTTTTTGTTGATATTTTGGGCTTCCCATCATAAAATTAGGAAAATGTAAAAAAAATAAAAAGTAATTTTTAGTAAAAATAAATGACCAAAATGCCCTTGAAATGTTTAGGGTTATTCTAATAATTTTGTGCCACTGAATATATTTTTTTATTATTTTTATCATGTGCACCCCTTTCAGATCTATGCATGCCCCAAAGTTTGATTCAAAATTATTTGTAGAATAAAAATAAAAATAAAAATTATCAACCATTTGATTAAGATCTGATGATTAAAAGCTATCTAGAGCCATTATGACTCAAATCATCTCAGCCATCTACTCAGTTCTGACGGCTGAGACCGGAGGATACATATATTATATTATATATATGGGTGGGGTAAAAAAAAAAAAGCCTCCCCATTTCTTTTTCCCTTATTCAATAAGGAAATGATATTACGTTAACATACTTATCGAACCTGAGTATCTATGGTCACCTCCATTCATTGTGTTCAGGACTTTGTGAATAACCAAGATACAATAAAATTCTATAGAGAGAGAGTTGGAGAGAGAAACAAGGAGCTGAAGCCCATATCTGTAACATTCCTGGAATAAAGTTTCACTGTATTACAAGAGGTGAGAGTAGAATACTAAATAAAGAATATAAATTGAGTCATGCTATTAACAATATCATTCTAATTATGTGATCTGACATACAGAATGCACAATGTGGGCCAATGAATAATATGCTTAGCCAAAATATTGCTCCTTTACTATAAAAACAATAATACAAGGATTCCTTATATGTTACAAACTATAAAAAACAAGAAACGAAAATGAGAAAAAAAATTTCAGTATATATTAAACGGAAAATTATTGGATTACCATTAGAGATTAACAATTCAATCGTTTACCCATATCTTTTTATTTACCCATAAAATAACAGAGTTTGTTGATGTATAGTTCCAAGAAGGTAAAGTGCTAATAGTTTAACTCTTATGTATAATTTGTTTAATTTCCCTATAGTAAAATACCAAAGAGTTCAAACTATAGGATACATGTTTCAAATCCTGGAGTGACCTTTTTTTGTTGGATACGGTGATTTCCAAAATCACCGAAATAAAAAAATCCCATATTATGTGGGATTGAAATTGATATTGATAAGTTTTTAAAAAAGATAGAAATCCAAAAATATTTCTTGGTTTTGAGATGCATGAAACATTTATAAGAAATTTCCTATTTAGTATGGAATTTTAACCTTATATATATGGGATGCAAGATGACAGAACATGTGTGCCCTATTTGGTTCACCATATACTGAAAATGTGGCTTCCTCTAGAGAGAGATGCATGAGCTCTTCTACATCAGAGTCGAGGCCACCCTTAGAAAAAAGAGAACTTCCTATGGAGGGAGACACCATAGATGTACCTTCTATAGATTGAGAGGCTAGAGGCTAGGTTTTTTATTGAGAAGCGGTTCCATGAAGATTTTGAGTGGTTTCACCTTTTAATGAAAGAAAATCTACGTTGCTCTCAAGGGTTTCTTCCTAAACAACGGTTTAGTCTGGAATAGAGACGGGCTCTTCCTGGACAGTGGCTTCGCTATGGAATGGAGATGAGAGATTAGCGGGTCTTGTCGATTATGTCTTAAAGGGTTTGCTCAACTGGGTTTTGTCGAGGGTTAGAGAGGTAACTCTATGTCCCAAAGTCTAGGATGTAACTTTCGTTGATATAATGGATTCAGTTTACCATGCCGGTGGATGTAAATCTATGATGTAACTTTCATTAGTATAGTGAATTTCAGTTTACCATATCGGTAGATGTAGCCCTCTTCGGGTGGTGGATGTAGCCCTCTTGGGGTGAATCATGTAACTTTTTTCCATGTAACTCTGTGTTTTTGTGGCGTGTGTATTTCATTATTTCTTGTATTATGATTCGTGCTTCTCCTATTTTGTTTCTAGTTGGATAGGCATACGATTTTGGTGGAATCTAACTTTTGGAATTCCTGTTTCGGCATCTAAGAGGGTTCTTAGGTCCTAACACTTTTTAAACTCATGATAACTATGTGCTTCTTAGATTTGTGATGCAATCAAGAGTGTTGGAATTTTTTTGGAGCTATCGGATCACGGTATGAAGAAGTAGCATTAAATTAGAATTTATTTTATTTTATTTTATTTTTCTTTCTTTCTCTTTATTTTTTTAATAAGTCTTATTTTAATAAGATGCTATTTTTTAGGATAAATCCTTCTTTTCTGGAAGGTCCGTATTTTCTTTCTTTGTGTCAGAAATAAGAGATAAGAGTATTAGTTTGTTAGTTGGGTAGGTTGACATTATTAGGAAGATTGCTATCTTTGGATTTGTGGATAAAAAACGAAGCTTCATCTTTGAATCTACATGGATATAATTTGTTTTCCTTTAACAAGTCTATCTTTAAAAAGATAGAAACCTTTATAAAAAAGAGAAAATTTATATAAGGTGCCAATCTTATGGTCACGACCACCCCTTGACCCCATACCGTACATGTCAAAGGGACAGAGTACAGGACTGCAATATGAGGTGGCGAACGTCACTTTGGTGGGAGTGACTCAACACATATAACAGGTGGAATCAAAAGCAAACCACGAAAAAAAACTAAAAAAATCATATCATCAAGACATATATTTAAAACAAAAAGCAAAGTCATCCTTTTACAATCATTCTCCAAAATTTCTTTGCAATCAGTTTAAGGCATTAATGGCCCACAAAAATACATGGAAAATACAAAACAACATCTCAGGAGTGCTGACACCAAACACCTACTATAGAAAGCTTCTCTGAAACACTTCACTAAGTCCCAAGCTTTGAGCGCCCCAAATGCCTGCACAGTTGCCCTCTCACCAAGGGCCAGAAACTCACTCTACAAGGATGAAAAAGAAAGGAATGAGCTAAAAGCCCAATAAGTAGATCTACACCATTGCATTCCGACCTATAAATGGTAAATAACAATGCTCACTAATTTGCATAGATATCAAGAAAATTTTCTCTATTCATGCCCTTCAGTACTTTGGCAGTGTAAGAGTATAAACATTTCAATTATAGAATAACATGAAGTGTATAAGCCATCAGCCATTTACTCTATAGCAGAACAGTAATTTCGATAGATCACAACTTTACATAATATACAATAGTAGCTATGCTCTTGAAGTAGAAGTTCTATTGATCAGGCCATGCCAATTCTGTAGCTTGAAACCTCTACTCTCGTTCAGGAGGGAGGACAATGACAAGTGGGTGACCCATTTCATACTGTCCTCACACACACACCCATCCTTAGCGCTCTTTGGAGTATTTGATAGACAATGGCATTGCAAGACACAACCCTCTCCTTATGCCCTTTTGGCGAGAGGGTGTTACACTATCATTGGGTGTCCCAATGTGTAGTGCCCATAACATTTGGGGGTTGCGACCCTCCCTTTTACTCAGTTTCACTTCCCGACCCCTGTCTTATCATTTGGGTCAAGGTACAATTGGTATTTGCCGGCATAACAGTATCCAACTACTAATGGGTATTCCATCGCGTAGTGATCAGTGTCACATTATATCACAGTATAAATGTATCACAACGTTTCACAGTATAACTGTACTCGCTGCCAATAGGTGTCCCATTGCATAGTGGGCAGTATCACAATGGCTCACAGTAGCAGTATCACTGTATTTTATAGTATAATAGTATCACAGTGTTTCACAGTATAACAGTACCCACTACCAATGGGTGTCCCATTGCGTAGTTGTTAGTATCACAATAGCTCATAGTAGCATTATCACAGTATTCCACAGTGTAATAGTATCACAATGTTTCACAGTATAACAGTACCCACTACCAATGGGTATCCTATTGCGTAGTGGTCATTATCACAATGGTTAACAGTAGCAGTATGACAGTATTCCACAGTATAACAGTATCACAATGTTTCACAATACAATTTCTCATAGTGACGTACTGTCACAAATAGGGGCATAACTTTCAATCTATTCAAAATTCGGGAAGGGTTCCAAGAACCAATTTTTACAATAGACACATGTATCTTTCAAATGGGGGTAGTTTGAAAGTGTTTGGACCTCGTTTGGTCCTTCAAAAGCGCAATGCAATGGAAGCACGTTATCTGAAATCTGCTGCACAATTGTGATAGTAACATATCCCTCTTTAAAGAGTTATAACTTTCAATCCCTTAAGATTTTAAGATGGTTTTAAAACCAAAGTTCGAGTGAAAATACATATCTTTCCAACAAGGGCAGTTTGAAAGCATTTGGACTATATTTGGTTATTCAAAAGTTCGTGACAACAGAAGTGATAGTTCTGGAATTTGGTGAAATATGCTAGCAGTGACATGCTCTCACATTTTAACCCATAACTTTCAATGTAGGAGGAATTTCGAAATATTTTCAACATGCAACTTTATACACACAGTTATATTTCAAATGGCAATGGTTTGAGAATAATTGGACTTCATTTGGTTATTCAAAACCCATGAAAACAATAGTGGGAGTTAAAATTTCAGAGAAAACTGTTAACAGTGACATGCTGGCACCATTGGAAGCATAACTTCTCATTTATAAAGAATCAGGATAAGGTTTAAACACAAACATTATAATAGACACATATATCTTTCTAATGCAGTGATTTGAAGTCATTTGAACCTCATTTAGCTGTTCAAAATCTTGTCACAAAAACATGAATGTTCATGGAAAATTCACAGTGTGCATAGTAAATGCCTCAAGGATACTTAATAATTTTCAATTCATAGGAGGTATCATCATAAAATCAGTCCCATCTTGATTTAGAAATACATAAATACTTTTCTTCAGATTTTGATGAATAATAGAGTCATTTTCAACATCAAAATCCATCATGCAACAGAGGCATCAGTTCAATTAAACAGTGCATAAAACTACTAATACACAAGCACTTTCTTTCACCCCTTTAATGCTTGTATTATTTTAGTTCCATGCCTCGCAAGTTTAGATGCAATGGTGGATTGATCCACTTACCTACTATGCAATGGTGCCTTCAAATCCTCCTTCAGAGCCCCATTTTTAAGCTTCTAACAAAGGCTTCAACAATGGGGTAATGGTGAGCTCTAAGTGTTGGGCTCTTAGAGAGAGAGAATGAGAAAATGAATGGCATGAGAGAGAGAGAGGGGCTTAAGTACCCTGCTGGCTGGGGTGGCAGTCCAAAGGTTGACAAGTGGCAAGCACCACACATGCAATAGAACAAGTGACATGTGTGGCAGCATACATCTGACAAGTGGCAGTCTTGTTCATGCACGCCGGTAACACAGACGGCGATAACACAAAAGATGATAACACAAACGACGATAAGACAAAAGACGATAACACAAAAAGTGATAACACAAATGGCAATAACACAAAAGGCGATAACACAAACGACGATAACACAAACGACGATAACACAAAAGGCGATAACACAAATAACGATAACACAAATGGTGATAACACAAAAGGTGATAACACAAACGACGATAACATAAAAAGCGATAACATAAACGGCGATGACACAAAAGGTTAAAACACAAAGGGCGATAACACAAACAATAATAACACAAAAGACGATAACACGAATGACGATAACACTTCTCTTCTCCTCTTTCATTGGCTTTTTACTGCCGCACAAGCCCCCTCTAGCTGGGAAAGATTTTGGTCCTTACACTTATTATGTACGAGTAAGGTGCACCGAAAAACCCAACTAGAGAAGGTTGTTCTTATGATGGAAAACGCTCACATCAATCATCTCGACCTCATTATTCATAGACATAAAAAAATAGGGGTTTCTAGTATAAATATCGTTCATCTTTTGACACATTATCTGGACCATAAATTTTCAAGATTTTCAAAGTGTGTATAGATCTCCTTGATCATCATAATTTCTGAAATTTTTAAATTTTATAATTAGGGGCCATAATAGATTTTATATAATCATAGACCTTTGCGGAATTGAAATTGCATTTTCGGTATAGTTTTGAGGTGTACCTTACTTCAATAGTATAAGGTTGACATCTGAACCTCACCCTTATAAAAAAGGATGCATGCCATTGTAGTGGACATTGATTTTGGTGAATAAAAAACAAAGTGATCTTTGCAAATCGGGGAGAGAGAGAGAGACCCTTTGTGGGTATTTCTTTTTTTTCCTCTTGTGTTTGTGGGTGCGTAGTGGAGGACATGGACTCCCACATCCGTGTTATATTCTTGTAGATTTCTTTTTGGTTTTTATTTTTCTCTCTAAAACGTAGTTGTATTGGCTAGATGTTAGTTGCCTAATTTTCAATTGTGTTCTTCTTGGTTTTTTATTTTTTTCTCTAAAACGTAGTTCTATTTACAAAACGTACTTGTATTTGTCAGGTGTTGGTTGCCTAATTTTCAATTGTGCTAGGTGATATTAGATAGTGGTGTTCGTCAATAGGCATCATGGCACATGTACATGATCTATGGCAAGGTATCGGGAATCAAGCCATCCAACGAGAGCAAAACCTCTGACATATAGAAATAAAAAATTTGAGAAGGAAAGTAGAGGAGTTGACTCAACACTTGGCGTAAAATCCAGTCCTGATATTATGATACGGTAGTGAATTGGATGATTTTTTCGAAAATGCATTCTATGTGCATGCTTGTGTCAAGAGCCTCATGGTCAGAAGGAAAGTAGAGGAGTTGACCCAACACTTGGCGTAAAATCCAGTCCTGATATTATGATACGGTAGTGAATTGGATGATTTTTTCGAAAATGCATTCCATGTTCATGCTTGTGTCAAGAGCCTCACGGTCGGAAGAGTAATTGACCTAAGTTTGATGAAGAACGAGTTGTTAATGAACACCAAGTAGGTTTAGATCTTCAATTGGAATTATCATTCCTTGATGTCATAGGTTACCCCATCGTTAATGAAAGTCTTCTATTTAATGAAGAACAAGATGAAATGAGAGAAATTGGCCTTTGGGCAGCAATGATATCTAACGTTATCATCATTGGAGAGATGGATAAGGAAGATATCGACACAAACCTAAAGGAGATTGAGCCTTTGTAGACACTCGACGAAAAAAAAATAGGAAGGCCTCAAAGGAGAATAAATAGGTGAAATTAGTTTGACCATTTAATCTAGTGCTCATCTCAATGAGGCATATGTGGTGTACCCTCAGATTAAGTTTGAACAATTTCAACGAGTTTATGTAGCTGAAAGGACTCTATCAATATACAACGACCTTTTATTCGAGGACTTATCATTTTCAATACACGTTTCTTCGAGGATTTATCATTTTCAATACACGATCATTGGGTTATAATTAATGTAATAACTCATAAGTCTCAAAATTGTGTTTACAATATTTGAGTTTGAGAAGGTTGTGAGGCTATTGAAAAAATCATCTTAATGAATTTCAAAACTTGAAGTTGAGTTTTTTTTCAACTATGGGAGAATGCTGCAGATGAGATTATCGAGTTGAATTTTTTTTGGAGCGTGATTATCGAGCCAGATCTTTTTGGAGCTATCAGATCGTGGTCAGAAGCAATGGCATTAAATTAGGATTTTTAGTAATTTATTTTTATTTCTTTGTATTTATTTATTTTTAACAAGTCTTATTTTAGTAAGATGTTATTTTTTTAGGATAAATCCATCCTTTTTTTGAAAGATCCGTATTTTCTTTCTTTGCGTGAGAAATAAGAGCTAAGGGTATTAATTTATGAGTTAGGTAGGTTGACATCATTAGGAAGATGGCTATCTTTGGATTTACGTGTAAAAAAAAAAGTAGCTTCATGTTTGGATCTATACGGATACAACTTGTTTTTTATTAACAGTATATCTTTTAGAAAGATAGAACCCTTTCTAAATAAAAAAAAAAGAAAAAAAAAAGATGCATGCCGTTGTAGTGGACGTTGATTTTGGTGAATAAAAAACAATGCTTTTCAGATCGTGTATGCGAAAGAGAGAACGAGAGGATGGTTTTTTATGGATATTTATGTTTTCCCTCCCATGTTCGTGGGCGTGTAGTGGAGGACTCGGACACTACGTATTGTGCTATCTTCTTGCAGCTTTTTTTTTGGTTTTTTATTTCCTTTTTAAAAATATGGTTGTATTTACCGGGTGTTGATTGTCAGTAATTTTCAATTGCATCAATCCATCTTAATTGGAGTAAGAGTTTCAAGGAACTTGCAGCTTATCCTTATAAAGCCTAATTTGTAGTGCACTCCCCGAAATGACCAAAATGTAGAACGTTTCTATTTAGTATCTAAATAAAGGTTGTGGTTTGTATAAAGCCAAGGTCTTAAACAATCAAAATAAAGTGCATCTTCAAATAGCTTTGAGAAATGTAATTTTAATACTGAAAATCTTTGTGATAGCCTTAAAATATATTTGCATCTCTAATTATAAAATTTGAAGCTTAAAAAATAATGTTGATCGAGCTGATCTATAAAAGCTTGAAAATCTTGAAAATTGACGGTCCAATAATGCCTTACAAGATGCATTATTTACAAAACTTAAAGTCCATACTTTTTCTCATGTCCATGCATCTTGAGGTTGAGATGATAAATTTGACTACATTTGAACATCAAAACAACCTTTTATAGTGAATTTTTTTATGTGCTCCATAATTTGATTGTTTAAAGCCTCACACTTATATAAACTTTTTGACTAGTGGGCCTTGCCATTTAAAGGAAGATTATATTTAGTCTCTAAATAAACTAGTTGGCTAAGGGGCTGTTTGGATACCTGGAAATATATTGTCTGGGAAATATATTATGGGCGTAATACATTACTTGCAAATGGATTGTCACTGTTTGGGTAGTATTTAGATGCAACTTGGAAAATACATTGTTACTGTTTGGCTATGTTTGGAAGAAATACGAGAAATGCATTACCATCAAAATATGAAAAATATGGCTATGTTTAGCTAACATGATTAGACTTTGGTTTCAACATGATAAGTCATTGGAATAATATGATTGGAATAATATGATTTTACTGTGATAAGCCTTATTTTTATTTATTTTTTATAGAAGTCTTTCAAATGTCTCTTTATATATAATCTCAAATAAGCAATAAATAATACCAAAATCAAAATCTTTATGGTACAATTTAAAAGATAGGAAGAAATTTGATTAGTAAACTAGAAGATTTAGTAATTGCAGTATAAAGTTTTGAAGCATTGGAGGAGTCTAAAGAGATCTTATTTCAATTGAGCTTTTACTAATATTTTATGAGAATTATGTTGTGTGAAATATTTTATTATGATTATGTTGTGTAATTTCTCATGGATTACCAATTATTATTTTTATTATTTATGTTTTTATACAAGAGCTAATGGCGGGCTACAACCCAAATTGGGGATGGAGGGATGTACAAATTTTTTTATTATGATTGCTTAGAAAATTGTCATCATCAAATCTACAACTGTTCAAATCAATTTAGATTACCCCTTATTTCCACTTATCAATTATTAAATTTTTTTGTTTTTATATGAGAGTCAGATGAGCGCTGCAACCTAAATTGGGGATAGAGGGATATAGAAATTTTTTATTATGATTGCAGTAGAAATTTGTCCTCGTACAACTGTTCAAATCAATTTAGATTCCCTTTTTCATATCCCCTACTTTCACTTTTTACTTACCTTAATAATTATAAGGTACAACGTATACGTGAGAGAGGGAAATATTTTTTTAACCTGGATAGGGCAGAGAGACACACGCGAAATATTTCTAAAGATTACTCGAACCTTGTAATAGATTTTTCACCCCTCACCGTGCCTAATGGATTTCGTGATTTTTGGAGAAATGTTGGTTAATGTCTTTTTATTTCTTTACTATTAAAGTGTACCCAAACAGTGTAAATGTCATATTTCCTTGTAATCCATTGTCACGTAATAGATTTCCACTTACCCAAACGGCCTCTAAAGGAAGATCACATACACATAGCGTGAGACAAAGACTCATTCGACTCATCCTATTGATGTGAGCTCAAGCGCGTCTCATTCAAGATTCAACTCATCCTATTGATGTTTATAAGAGGTATAAATGAAGCTAAAAGTCCTCAGTTCTCTCTAAGTACAATGAGAAATAATAAGAAATAAATAATAAGCTTTTAAACCATTATAATTTTAAACACCAATGTTAGAAATATCGGCTGATTCAACTCAGAACTAGGCCAATTAGATTGGAACCGGACACCTACCGATCCCTGCTAACCCGCTAACCCTAGTTTTCGGAGTCCACTCGAGGGGTTGGATGACCCCCTTTCCCCCCTCCGCCCCCCCACATGACCAGCACTTAACCGGTCAATTTGAATAGAAACCTGTCGAGTAATAACAAACCTGGCGGTTTTTTAAAAACATGAGGATTTTTTTTTTTTTAATGTGCAGCTCGTGGGTTCAACTTGTAAGGGTCGCAATAGACTCGGCCTGACGTCTAGACCCGACCTAGGTTTCGGTATGGGCTCAAGAATTGGATTTGGTGGGTCGTGTTTGGGTCTAATATTACTATTTGGGTCCAGGTTTGGGTCCATGTGGACTGGACCTGAATAGTGATATTATATAAATATTTAATATATATTATTTT
>NW_006498445.1:632748-655766 GCF_000471905.2 Amborella trichopoda
TATATATATATATATATATATATATATAATTTCATGAAAGATTTTCTAAATTTTTATTTTTTATTATATTTTAAACATTTAATGTAAAACCAAAACCATTTTTATTTATTTTTCCCTATTTGTGAAAGAATTTATAATTTGAACTGTATAATATCTAAGCTTCAAATAACTAGTTATTTTTGGGGAAGCTTTCACTCTTGGCTTCAATGAGTTATGAAGTTGGTCCGCCATAATTCACATGCCATGAAGACTTCTACCACTTTGTGCTACTCATTCATATATGTTGGCCTTTTTACTCTAAATGCTTGTATATAGGTCGGTTCATTATCTAGTTTAGCTTTTGTTCCACTTAGCATTTCAACTTCTTCAAATGCTATAAAATAAGTGATATTTTGAAAGGGACCCATTTATCACTGAGCTAGACCCCCTTCACTTGTGAAGGAGATGGCTCCCTTATTACAATGCTAATTCATAACAAGTATAGTGCAGAGTTTTCCTTGCTCAAACTCCATCAAAATATGTATACAATGCTAGTTCATAACAAGTATAGTGCAGAGTTTTCCTTGCTCAAACTCCATCAAAATATGTATAGGGACTATCCGGCTGAGACCCAATTCAAAGAATAAAATTTTAAAAATGTTTCACAATCGTGTAATACATGGTGCAGTATGTATATGGGTGTCAATCTTAAATAATAAAAACAAACCGTACCCCTTAGGTTTAGTTTGTATATGGTATCAATTTTAAATATTAAAAAAAAAACCATACCCTCACACGTCCGAGTGCAGATCAAATAGATCTAAAAAAACATAAGAATTTTGAAAATGGATAGTCAGGATAATATGTAACAAGCTGCATTATTTTTAGGACTTGAATTATTTTTTTCATATCTATACATCTCAAGTTTGAGATGATCAATGTGAAGATTTTTTAGATTTGTGGTGTTTCATACCTTTTATTTTAATTAGACAACGTTGAATAAGTACGTCTTTTTAATAGATTATAAAAAAATATGATTGTTCTTAAGATTGTCAAATCTGCACCGTGCAATTAAAATGGACAATATATATTATTTCGATCTTACTTGAATCGTCCTAAGATTACCCCCTCATATAAATTTTTCCTTTTGTTCTTGGACTTATTTCATACCTAACTCGGGCTAGAAGGGGTAGGTTGTTTCTCATCCTTTCAATGATACTCTTAGATGAGTCGTTGCCCAGGGCAATAAGCGTATATTTTGATCCCGCTAGAGCAACATTCTTTACCAAGTGAGAAAACGAGTTTATGTGCAGCACGTTACAAACATCGACTCGGCCAAGGTATTCGGGTCTTGATTGTGGTAATTTTTTGGACGAGGATTATCTCAAACTCTATTTTTATATGTAATTATAAATTTTTAAATTCTAAAAATAGTTAAAATCAAGTAGATCTATAAACATATGTAAATTTAAAAAATGGATGGTGTGTTGTAAGATGCACTATTTTAAGATTCAAAATCCTTTTTCTTTCATAAACATTCTTGATATTGAGATGCTCAATTAGAAAGTTTTCAATATTAAAAATAATATTTTTCGATGGATTTTTGAAATGCATCCATAATTTTACATTTAAAATTTGCAACATTATATAAATTTTTTCGCTTATAAAATTTGACAGTACAAATAAAAATACACTCCCAAAATTATCTACAGCCAACTCGCCACAAACTTGTGCCATTGACGTAGGCAGGCCTACTCGGCCTCGATAACTAAGGCGAAGCCGAGTGGCCTTGGCCGAGTCTAGAAACCATGGCCAAACTCTACAATCCCATCAACTCTGACCACAATACCTGCATTTGTAAGAACCAAAGAAGTAAATATATGTTCAGACTTGGGACAATGTACTTTGGGGTCACCACTCTCAAGAAAGACCTGTGTTTTGGAGTTTGGATCTGTATTTTGGAAGAAAAGCAGTTAGTCCCCTTGGTTTTTGAAGTTCGCATCACCATTGCTATCCCCAAGGCCTAGGCTTTTAACTTTTTAAGAACCCTCTCTGCAACAAGAAGCTGCATTCAAACTCGTACATTTCCCAATGAATCCAACTCTCTCTCTCTCTAGAAACTGTCTATATATACCCACCACTATGAATCATAATTCTCATCTCTTAAAGTTGGGTATTTCTTCTCAGCTTGTTATAGAGAGAGAGAGCAGTTGTTTAGTGTAGCGAGAGAGGAGATGGGGGTTCCTGTAATAGACGTGATGAAGCTAAGAGGAGAGAATAGAGAACATCAGATGGCCTTACTTGGTGATGCATGTGAAAATTGGGGCTTCTTTCAGGTTAAGTATTCTCTCGCCTTTGAAAGATTGTTAGGCACTGTGTAAATGGTATGCTCGGCATGCCGGCTGTCTTTATATTGTCGATTCCATGCGGTATACTTTGGTTTGGCAATGGGGCTGGGTCGGGTCCTGGTGCTAGCACCACCATACCTCAATTGAACATTGTAGATTCCATTGTAATCGAGGCTTTTGACAAACCACCAACTATTTAAAAAATGAGTATTCCCCACTGAATTACCAAAAACAAAACTCTCTTCCTTTACAAGGAACTCTCTCTCTCTCTCTAAGCTTTAAACGATCTTAACCGTTGAAAAACCCACCTTAGATCTCAACCATTGGGCGTACCAAGGGTATACGCCAATGGGCATATACCCGTGTAAATATACATACTAAGTCGGAACTTTCTCTCTCAAGGGTGTCGTTTGTATAAGGTCGAGGCTCTAAACAATTCAAGAAATTTCTCTCTCTAGGGTATGGTTTGTATAAGGTCGAGGCTCTAAATAATTTAAGTAAGGTATATTTTTAAGTAGTATCAAAAGATGATTTTTCAATAGTAAACATCTTTGTGAGGGCTTAAAATTTTATTTTGATCTTTAATTATAAAATTTAAAGCTTCAACAAGAGTGCAGATTAAACGGATTTATAAACACATGAAAATATTGAAATTTGACGGCTCAGATAATGCAATTACAAGATGCACTATTTCCTAGATTTGAAATCCATTTGTTTCCTACATTTATGAATATCTATCGAAGTGGAACTTTGTTTCAAACTTTGCACCCAAATAATGACATATCTTCAACCCCCTATTTTAGAATTTAACAATCATGATGATTGTGACTTTTTTTTTTATAAATAATAATTGGTCTCATTGCATATATTTCCTATAAACTTTTTCCCTCTCTCTTTATATATATGGACACAACTTCCATGAGTTCTAATACTCATATATAGAAATAAGTCCCCTCTTAAAAATCCATTTTTGATATGTATTTTAGATCTAACTTTTAAAGAATATATAATCTTTAATGTGGAGATCATGAATATGTAAAAACCAAAAAAGGAAAAATTCGAAAATTGAAAAATGATAATTTACGAAGAAAATATTAAGATAATTGGTTTTAATTTTTTTTTAAAGGGACCACCAATTTGCATCCATCTTTGAGATGGATGTTTTATGCCTCGGGTATACCTAAAAATTCTAAAATCCGTCTCAAAAATAGATCATGTAAAGGGTACCATATCTACATAGGACTCAATGAGCCGCCGGCTTACCTATTTATATATGTCCTCTCTCTAAAATATTCTTAGATGGTTTTTGGATCTAAAAATTTATGGATTAAAAATAAACTTTTTTTTTTTCGTATCTTTAACACAGTTTATTTTATACTTTTGAACCCGAATATCATGACATGACTCGTTTTTTTCCCCTTGATATCATGAGATTTTATTCATTAAAAAAGGAGAAATGCTTAGAACATCACTTTTACATACCCACCAATTAAAACGTAATTTTAAGAAGAAATTTATAATTTTTTTCAGAAAAAAGCACTCTTCTGTCTTTTTTGGCAATTGCTTTGAAAGTATTATTTTCTAGTAATTTTTTTATGGGAAATGAACATATGTATAGCCCAAAAGATAAAATACTCCTTCAGGAGTGAACTATCCATTTACTCTCTCGGTTAAAAATCTAACAGCGATAGACTTTAGGACTCTAAATCTTGGGATATAACCACTTAAATCTTTTACATTAACCTCGATAAAAAAAATATTCCCAAATTATACCTGCTATGCACTTACAAAAATAATGTCTCAAGATTGAATAGGGACTTTCTAATTTTTAGATGGTAAAATAATGTCTCAAGATTGAATAGAAACTTTCTAATTTTTAGATGGTGAAATCCTAAGTGTTAGAAAATTCAAATTTCAAATTTTTTTTTTGAGAAAAATCATCTAGTGATTAAAAGGTTCCCAAAATTTCAAAATGAACAAAAATCTTCCCAAATAGATCCTCTCGAGAGGGAGTAAATATGAACTATGCTGGTGTGCATTTGAATTTGAGTTATATACCGTCCATCTTGATAAGTGAAAGATCTGAAAACTCATTGACACGGGTAGCTTCATCCCGTGGCTTTTTTCTCTCAACGGGCACCCCACTCACCATCATTTCTCCTCTAGAATCCAAACCCTGATTTAGTTGGGGTGCCAATGGACCCCGACCTGACCCAGGACTCGACCTGATCGGAATCTGTGTATCACTTAAAAAATTGGACCCAACGGATCGGGTCCGGGTAGTAATATTCGATCCAAATATTATTTGGGTCCATCCAGACCCAGACCAGACCTGACCCAACCTGTTGCTCGCCCTACTGATTTGCTTCAACCCATTTTCTCTCTCGGCCCATATGAATGGCGGAGAGCGAGAGAGAGAGAGAGGACAGTGAAAAACGACGGGAGAAAGTAGGATTTGAGAAAGCAAATTAGAAATAAAAAAATTGAGAAACTACTCATTTAGAGAACGCTACTTTTCCTTCTACTTCCTGTGATGATAATCTACGCAATAGTTTATTTAGCGGCACATGATTCTGAAATTGAGAAAAACAATGATTTCCTCCATTTCTTAAATAACCAAAAAATTAAGGTTTAAAACAATGGTTAAAAAAGGCCGCCCAATCTGGATCGGAAATCGGCAACACAAAATCAATTATCGTAAAATACCAGCACGGATACTGGAGGTTGCATTGAGGGAGTCGTTTCTTTTTTTAAGGCGTACGGAGAGGGAGAGAGAGAGGAAAAAGAAACGACGAAATGACTCTTATACGCTGTAGGACTGTGTATCTGAAGGGTATGGTTTGCATAGGGATGCAACCTTAGACTATATAAGGTGCACCTCCAAACTCTATTATAAGATGCAATTTTGGCGAAAGTTATTAAGATGCTCTGTAATTATAAAATTTTAAATTTCAAATGTGGTTCAAATCAAATCGATCTATAAGCACATGAAAATCTTGAAAATGGATAGTCCAAATAGTATGTTTTATTTTTGGGACTTGAAATCCATTTTCTTTTTCAATATCTATACATCTCAATGTCGAGATCATCAATTAGATGGTTTTCTAAAGTCAAAATAATGTTTTTAGAAAGATTTTTTATGCACACTTCAATTTTACAACATATGGTGTCAACTTCATATAAATTTTTTTTCATATCTGCACATGATCATTGCCTTTTTTTTTATTAGAAAACCTTTTATATAGAATATGAAATTCAAGAAACCTCTACAAACTATTTTTGTCCGGATATTACCCAAAAATAAAATTATCATGTGCCTAGGTTGTGGTGAACTGGGTGCACCTATAGTTGCCATTCCCACCCAAAACATTCAACTCTTTCCACACATTTGATGGATGAAACCAGGGTTCTAAAACTCTAACACTGAATCCCCGTCGGGGGACTTATTCGCGGTTAACCATATTCGATTCAGTAATTCTCAGCTCTGATTAGTTTACAAATACAACAAGAAAAGCCAAAAAAAGAGAGCCACGGGTTTGGCCTTCTTCACCCAGATCATCTGGGGATGCTGTTCAATATAGAAGAATTTTAAAAATTTATGTAATTAGCGTACAGAAAATCGACTCGCCCAAAGTACTTGGCCCAGTTGAGTAATTTGGTTGAGATAGGTATGCCCCCAATAAAGTGTAAAATATCTTAAAAATGGTAAAAAGCTCCCTAAAAAATGTTAAAAAAAGAAGAAAAAAAGTTAAAAGGATTAATAGAATTACTAGGAGACTAAATAAGATGAAGATGGATTATTTAAAAAGTGGATTTATGCCTTGAAATATTTCGAAAACGTTTTTTAAAAAAGAACAATATCATAGTTCCCATACGATATTAAAAACTAGCAAAGTCTTATCTCTAACTATTATGCTAGTTTTTTTTCTTGTTTTGTATATTTTTTTATTTTTTATACATTTTCTTAACTCATTAAGAGCTCCCCTCACTCAAAAGGCGATCAAGTTACTCAACTAAGTTCGAGTGGACCATCACTGTATGCAACGAATGGAAAATAATAGAGAAACTAAGAAGGGTGAGGTTTATATAAGGTGTCAACCTTAAACAATTACGGTAAGGTGCACCGCAAAAATCTCGTTAAAAGATGTATTTTTGATGACGAAACGACTTAAAGAGTCTATTCTTTACCTTTACTATGAAATTGAAAGAGGAATCCGTAATATACATGATGGGCGTTTTTGAGGTTACAGATAGTGAACCATGGCGTGGAGATAAAGGTGATGGATAGGCTCAAGGGGTTAATGAATGACCACTATGAGGAGTACATGAAGCCCCAATTCCAATTCCATGACTCGCACGTGCAAAATGAGTTAGAGAGGTCTCCTTCTTACGTGCGCAGCTTTGGGGACTGGGAGTGCAGCTTCTTTGTGAAACACATGCCAACCTCCAACTTAACCCTCCTTCCCCAAATATCTGATGATCTCAAGTGAGTAACAATTTCCCACTTGCCCCTCACTTCTCTTATTTTTTCAATTACCAAAATACCCTTGACTACACAACTGACCAAAATGCCCTCTACACAGGCAAGCCATCCATGAGTATGTTGAAGAGGTGAAGAAGGTGGCAGAGATGATGCTGGACCTGTTTTGTGAGAACTTAGGGCTAGAAAGAGGGTATCTGAAGAAGGTGTTTTTGGGGTCGGATGGCCTTCCGATGCTGGGCACGAAGCTTGCGAAGTATCCGGTCTGCCCTAGGCCCGACCTGGTTCGGGGTCTACGAGCCCACACTGATGCTGGGGGGATCATTTTCCTGCTTCAAGATGATCAAGTTCCGGGTCTTCAATTCGTCAAAGATGGGAAATGGGTGGATGTCCCTCCACTGGCTAACTCCCTGTTCATCAACATTGGTGACCAGTTGGAGGTAATTATACAAATGGAGAGAGAGAGAGAGAGAGTTTTCGGCATTTGATGTTGCAAAGCTAGCGATGCTACTCCCCAACAAAATAAAAGAAACAGAAAAAGATAAAGAGTAAATTTTTATTTCTTTGCGAGGTAGAAATCACCTGCTTTGCTAGGAATTTTCTCTGGATTATAGTGTAATCTCAAGTATGACAGGGAAAAACATAGTCTGGTTCATGATCATCTGAAATAAGGGTGGTGATGGAGAGGGAGGATGCCCTCAACTATATCATGACATGACCCAAATTGTGTGTCCTAATCTTCAACCATCACCATCTATCGTATCAACTAGCATCTGATGACCCCTGTGACATAAGTTTCCCATTATCCCTGGATTACATTACAAAATTAGATAAGGAAAAAGGGAATAGTTTATATAGAGCCGAGGCTATAAACAATCAAATTAGAGCCTACCTAAAAAATTTCACTAGAAGATGTTATTTTGATACCCAAATATTTTCAAATTGATCATCTCGACATCCAGTTGCATGGACATGAGAAAACAATGGATTTCAAGTTTTAAAAATGATGTATTTTGTTTCGCACTTTTGGATCGTCATAGATCAGTTGACCTACATTATTTTTGAAGCTTTAAACTTTACAAATAAAGATAAAAATATATTTCAAGATTATCACAAAGATTTTCAGTATTGAAAACACATTTCTCGACACTATTTGAAAATATGCTATAATTTGATGTTTTAAATCCTAGACTCTATACAATCCACACCAAAGGAAAAATAGTAGGAAGATTATTTCTTGTGGGCTGGCCGCATAGAAACAGTGTCCAAAATAGTGTGCTTTCTTTTTATATTCTAAAGAACTGTCAAAGGAGAGAGAAAGATCCATACGTACTTCTCAATTCCATAATTTCTAGATTATATTATAATATAGCAACCCCTAGAAAGTTTCCCTTTCCTTTTTTTTAATATGAGAGAGCGAGTGAGTGCGTGCATTTGATTGCAAATGTGTGATGTGGTATAATAGGGGACAAGCAGGGTTTGAAACATGGTTTTAAGAACTGGGGATACGTATTGGAACTGCATAAGTCAGATGAAGAATCAATTAATACGGACTCGGATCGGAACCGTCTAATTTGCATCAAGAATCGATGAAACCAATCCGTTCCTCTCGTCTATTGGAAATAGGCAGGTTCTATTACTATTAAAACATGCCGGTTCCTAACAGTCCCAATTCACTCATATATAATTTTTATTTCTTATACCTTCAAAAAGAATTTGAATTATTTTTTTTGGTCTAAGAAGGATGAACACCTTAACTTTCCCTTAACTCGTTCCATGCCCAAGTAATGGGGCTGGGTTGTGTTAGGGAGGCAGCGAACCTGCAGTATCTGCTTATGCTAGGGTGTTCCTGAGAAACGGCGCGTTGTACCGGTCTTCAATGGAGTAGAATGACAGACCATGATTCGTATAGCAGACCTCAATAAATTGCAAAAAAACTATGATGATGATGATGATGATTATGATACTTTCAATTTTTTTTTTTTTATAAAATATGAAAATGGAAATAAATAATTAATTCAATAAATTAATTTTCAAAAAAAAGAAAGAAGAGAGACATGAGTAGCTCAGACCCCTTATTTTTACAAGTTGTTCGCCTCCCAAGGGCAGGATCTTACGCTTTAATCACCCTTCCACTACTGGAAATACCACTTCCTGTCTGACTTGCATGTGTTAAGCATGCTGCTAATGTTCAACCTGAGACAGGATCGAACTCTCCATGAGATTCATAGTTGCATTACTTATAGCTTCCTTTTTCGTAGACAAAGCTGATTTGGAATTGTCTTTCATCCCAATGCATAACTTGTATTTGTGTGCTTTAGCGCAAGTAGCATTATAGATTATAACAATACAAAAATAAAAAAAAATTGAGTTGGAGATTTATTTGATTGTCATGAGTTACACTTTAAATTTCATTTTAACTATAAAATGAATATAATGGACAACAAACACTCTGACATAAGATATGTTATTAGTATTTATGTATTTTATATAAAATAACAAAACCATAATGCAAATACCACATTTTTTTGGCAAAAATAAGAAAAACTAGATTTTAAAAAATTTATCACATTTTTTGGAAAAAAAGAAAAACTAGATTTAAAAAAAAAATTAATGAGATTTTGAAATTTTTTTCAAGGCTAGATTCAACCGATTCTATCTCGGCATATTTTTTGGATGGGCGATCCGAGTCACCAATCCAATTTTTTGAACATTAGTTTGAAAGAATACTGATATTGATTGGAGTGGGTAGGTGGGAAATTCTGCTATTAAGAGCCCAAGAATTGCTTGATATCCATTCGTTTTTATTTATTATAAATTTTTAACTTCTTTAGCAATCAACCTTGTTCTTAATTTAATCAATCAACCTTGCAAAATCGGCTAATCTGGATTGTCACTGACAGCAGGTGATTTGCTGGGCTGTCTGAACCATTTTCTTGAACACTGTGTAGGTGATAACAAATGGGAGATACAAGAGCATGTTACACAGGGTGTTGGCAAGGGAAGATGGCAGCAGGCTGTCTATCGTCACCTTCTACAACCCCGCAGATGATGCAGAGATAGGCCCCGCCCCCGAGCTCACCTACCCGTCCAGGTTCAGGTTCGGGGAATACATGAACATCTACGCCTCCACCAAGTTCTCAGACAAGCAACCCAGATTTGAAGCTATGAAAAAGCATGCAGTAGATACTCCACTTCTTGTCTAGGGTTTGAGGGCATTGTGCTTCAATTAAGTTCTGGTTTTTCTTTCTTTCTTTTTGTACTGGTTTGCAAATCAGCATTTTGTTCTGGTGGGATTGCGATAAAGACTGCATGTACTTGGGTTAGCCGGATATTATTTCAGTTTGACACTTGTGTCCCTCGTGCATACAATAAATATGTAGGCAAATTAAAATTTCAAGGTCATATACTTTACAACATCATTAGGGTGTCAAAACATCTTGATGTCACTAAATTGGAGAGTTTAATTTTAATTTGTTCTTGATTGAATACCTCTTAAAACAATATTCTTGCCTCGAACGGCTAGGAAGGGGTTAGACCTAGGTTGACTCGGCCCAACTCACTCCAGGGCCTGAGCTAGGTATCTTGCTTCCGCTTGGCTTAGTCTTGATCTGATTCGGGCAAGGGTGCACATAGTCCTTGCCCTAGGCCTGGCCCATCCCTTAGGCCAAATGTTGTGGCCTTGGCCTCGAATTTTTAAGGTCAAGTACATTTGGAAAGGTTCAACTGTTAGGTCCATTGCCAATCCCAACCTTGATTGCCCCTGTTTAGGGTTGGAAACCTGAATAAGTAGGGGTCTTTTAGTAATATGATTTACTTAAGAGGTTCCAACTAAAAGACATAAATATCCTTGCTCAGGGTGGGTCAAATCACTAAAATACATGCTTATTCAAAGTTCCCAACCCCTTTTTAGGGAAAATTATAAAAAACTTTCTATTTGTCTTTTGAGGTATCGTCCCATAATAATTTTGATACCACGCTATTAACCCCAACAATATTTTTCTTTGCAACCATCTCCTAAGTAATTAAGTGATTTTTTTGGACAAAGATACCCCAAATTTAACTTATGATTCCAAAATACAACACCCAACAGATGTCGGGCTGACACAAAATGTGTTGGATCAGTACAACTTGAATACAGAGCCGGTCTGACACAAAAACATGTGCCGGAGTGGCTCGATATAGTTGTGTCAGTATGTGCCAAACTAGCTTGAAGAGAAAAAGTAGAAAATGTGTCCTAAAACGAGGGTATTTTGGTCTAAACAAATCTGACCTTTTTTGCTTTGGGGGATGGTAGAAAATATAAAAGGTTTTGGGGTTGGGAATGTGATTTACAAGTATTAGGCATTAGTATACCTAGAAAGTAGAGTAAAGGGGGGGCTATATATAATTTTTGTGGAGATAGCTTGGTAAAATAAAACTTGAAAGAATAAATAATCTAATGTTAATTGTCATATTTTGGACCCTTTGTGGAGGTTTCAATCCCTTATTTATTTCCCCTAAGCATGGTGTAATCCCCTATGAACAATATCATTCTAATTATGTAATTTGAGATATAAAATACACAACATGGGCCAATGAATGGTATGCTTAGCCAAAATATTGCTCCCTTACTATAACAACAATAATACAAGGTGTAGACACCCGAATCTCGACTGGAAAGGTTATTGATAAGTTGAAATATCTCAAGAAAACTACCTTGGTAGTTTAAACCATTCACCCACCAGTACCCATTTTTTGTAAACCTAGCCTCTACCAAAACCCTTATTGCTCAAATGGGAACAAGGGCGTTAAGAGGCTGAACCAGGTGAGGAAGACCCATATCGGCCTGACTATGAAGCATTCAAGAGGCAAGGCTCTGATGTTACCTCAACGGGTATCAAAGCCCTACCAAAACTCCGACAACAAGATACCAAAATAACTTGGGTCACAGTTTGGGCGACCTAGGACACCAGAGGCCTAGCACCATTCCCCTTGGCACCAGTGTCATTCCCATTGGTGCCAGTGCCATTCCCATTGGCGTCAGCACCATTCTCATTGGCGCCAAGTGTCGGGCCCCCATCTTCAAGCTCCAATAATGTCCCACCCCAAGAATTTACAATACTGATATTCCTGAGATGTGACAGTCAAAACATATATACATCTCTTGATAGGGCAAATTTACAGTGGCGAATTCTTACAAAGTAACAAAAGAAAGCTTAGGCACAACTACAATATTTTTCAAGGTTGATCTTGACGAGTACTTAAAATAAAACGGCAGTTATTCTGAAAAATATTTATCATAGTTTGATGAGTTTGGCTACTTAGTAAGTGATCATCATAATCTTAAAAAATAATCATCGATGAAAGGTATAAACAAACTTTCAAAATGGAGGTCAATTAAAAACAATGTGAGCACAAGCATTTTCAGAAATGCACAATTAAACTTAATCCGAATGATTGAAATGCATATAACATTTTAACGGCAGTGCATAATTCAAAAGATTCCACAAAATTACCCCATTGGCGTCCCAAGTAGGTCACCTATATATCCCCAATCAGCGTCCTAATGGGTCTACTTAATCCCTATCGGCGTCCCAGATAGGTCCACTTAATCCTTGCAGGTCCACTTATACCTCACCGACATACCAGATGAGTCCACTTAATCCCTACCGGCGTCCCGGATAGGTCCACTTATACCTCACCAGCGAACCGGATGAGTCCACTTGCATACTTAAAGTATTTCTAAATCTCTTTAAACATTCGAAAGCAGCAATATCATGTACTCAACATATCGCTGAAATCATTAATATGAATTTCACTGAAACCATTAATAACAGTCACTTTCAATAACATTTCAAAAATACCCAGTCAAATATTTTTGGCTCAAATTTAGAAAGGTAGCAGTTCGTAAAGACATTCTAGCATAATTGCCAATGTAATATGTATAGAAAAACTCTTATAGAAATTCAAGAATACGAAATTATCACAATTTATGGGATGTTAATTTGCAAATAAACATTTCACAACAATGCTATAATCAACTACAAAAATATCAATTTTCAAATAATAAGGCAGTTATTTGCATATGAAATTTACAATGTCTAAATATTCAAAAACAGTAGAAAGAAATCTCACAATTTTACTAACAACAGAAATATCACATTTATTTCTAATAATTTTACAGTATCTAAAATTTTCTAACAATAGACAAGAAAAATAAATAAATTTATTTATAAGAATTTACAACATTTAAAATTTCTAACATAGATAAAATATCACAATTTTATTCAAAAGATTATTTTTCAAAATAATGAGTTCGCGTGCGCATAAAATTTATCGCGCCTAAAATTCATGATAATAAGCAGAAATAATTATTTCATTCTATTTTTAAAAAGAACGGATTATTTTTCGAGACAATGAAGTCACTTACATACAAAACTTATAAAATAAAGATCCTGGACGAAAATATCACTATTTATTAAAAACAGACTATATTTCAGGAAGATGATGTCACTTACACAAAATATTTGAGGGGGAGCTTCCGATAAAAATTCGGCTAGAGATAGCAGTTCACTGTGTTTCGACCAGAGAGAGAAAGATCTCAAAAATTTTCTAGGGTAGGAGTCCTCACCTCTCCGAATTTAAATTCTAATAACATATTATTTTATTCTTTCATTATGTTACAGGTGTGAGTTACGCTTTAAACGCTTAAAGCCCAAGTCCTTTAGTGAACGTGGCAAGAGCAAGGAAGCAAAAAAGCTTTTAAACCAAAAGCTTTTGAAAGTAGCGATGGTCCCTAAGGACCACCATGTTCAAACGAATCATCATGTATTAAAAGTTTCGACTCTTCTTCTTCTTCTTCTTCTTCATTTTTTTTTGAAATTTCAGGATTTTTACAAATAAGATCCACCTTCAAGACCAAAACAAGATCAAGATGCCTAGCGGTAGAGCCATTGCCGCCAGTGCCATGGCCCGAGCCCTTCAACAGCCAGGACAGAGCTTGGTCAAAGTTCCGTATCCGCCGCCTTGTCAAACTTGTACTAACATGTCAGTTGTCAGTACGGAGTGAGTTTGTCGATTTTCTATTGGATGATGGTTAAAAGCTAGTACAACCAAGATGGTTGGACAACTAGTATCTGGCGACCTTCAGAATGTCACCAGCACTAGTCGGAATATCTTCAAATTGCGATCGACAAAATCAGAGCAATCAGAGCACGCCACGTGTCCTGAACAGTGCTGGGCGCCATTGCCAATGATATTAGAATCAGACAGGTCGTACACGTCCTGTATTAATGAGCATTTAATTTCTACTGATCGTCATTATTATAACATTAATGAGATGATGCCATTTTAATCAGCGTCGGTGCCATTCTAAAAGACGCCAAAGCTCTGATACAAGCTGTCATGGGCACATTTCGCTTATAAAAAGCCCCTTTTGCCTCAATAAGAAGGTGAGAGAAATGAGCTTGAGCATCTATATCTAAAAATTTCTTGATCTAAAACCCAAGCTTGAGCTTGAGAGAATATCACCTTTGAGCAACCCCCATCCTACCCAACCCTTCAATCTAAAGCTACAAACACAACTCCTTCAAGCTACACTCAAAATGAAGCCGCTTCGAATAATCAGACCTTCCGGACCCCCTTATTCCTATTTCGACTTGCCCTGTTAAGAACTGAAAAAGTTCGAGTTGATTATGCAAATTTAGTATCTGAATCGGCGCCGACTCTAGGCGTCAGGCCTAGGGACCAGCCTATATACCTTTTCCCCTCTTTCCTCTTTTTTCTTTTTACTTGTTTTCCTAAGATTTATTTTCATTTATCATTTATCTTTATGAGTTCTTTCATTTTCTTCTTTATCTCTTGAATGTAGCTTACTTTTTCTCCTTCTTTACATTTATTTCCTTCATTTAGACTTGTTGGTTTTTCTTTATTTTCTCATATTTTTGATCTCTTATGTTTCTTCACTTAAGGTAGCATTTATGATACTAGGTTAGTTTTATTTATTCTTATACCTCCCTTTTGTTTCTTCAATCATAATATTTTTCCCTTTAAGAGGATGTGCATTCATTTCTCGTGATTGGGTGTTTATTACTCTTCTTTGTTTCTTTCATTTAATGATGTATATCATTCTCCCCCTTTATTCTTTTTCCTTTATTAAATTGTGATCGTCTTTCCTCTTATAGCAAATGGTCCTCTTGGTTTGGTTATATTTATCCTTTTTTTTGGTTCCTCTTTCTTTGAAAGCATAGATGCTCTCTCCTTACCTTGACCCTCGTTCTTCTTGTTTGGTGATAGTTTTTTTTTTACTTTTTTAGTTATTTCCTTGATTGGTTGTGTTTTTCTTTCTTTTTCCTCTCTTATTCATGCAACAACATAGGTATTCTGTCTATTTCTGATGTATTTTAATTCAATGCTTGTAGGGTTTTTATTATTATGTTTTTAGGGATATTTCACTTTTACCTCTCTTATTTTCCTTCTCTTGTTCATATAATAATGTATATTTCATCTATTTCTCATGTTTTCTAATCAAATTATTGTCAGTTCTTCGTTATTGTATTTTTCATCTTAATAAGGGGCATTCCGCTTGAATCTCCTTTCTTTCTTTTTATTTGGTAGTTTGTATCCTATCTTCTTCATCTATCTCCTTCTCCATTCTCTTTTCCATTTATTTGGCCTTTTTCCCTTATATTTCGTTCAATAGATTAACCTTTCTTATTCTCTTTCGATTACATCTATCTCTCTTGCTTTCTATTTAACTTTTGTTAATAGTTTGAGTTCATCCACCCTTCTTTTATCCCATTTATGAACCATCTCCTACTTTTCTTTATCTCTTTCACCTTAACCTTCTTTCTCTTGTTTCCTTTCATCTCTTTTGTTTTCTATTATTCTTATTACCCATGTTGCATATTGCGTATTAGTATAAGCCATTTTCATTTCTCTTTCTTATATTTTGTTTCCCCTCATGTTGTATTTTTATCATTATTCACATTTTATGTTGTATCTCTATGTCTCGTCGATGATGATCTTATCCCCTTCCTTCTTCGCAACCATGCCCGCATCTCCATGGTAATATCTCTCTCTTTCCTCTTATGTTATGTATGCTTGGATTAGCCTTACTTATTTTGCTTCCATGCTTTTTAATTTCCTGTTCTTCTTGCATCTAGTGGTTAGATTCTTTACTCCTATTTATTTAAATCTGTCTAGTTTAGTCGTTTATCTTTGGTTTTCTTTATGTCTTCTCTTTTTACTCATATTTTCTTAAAATCTTCTTATCTCCAAAGCTTTTCCGAAATTTTCTTAATTGAGATCTAAGGTTGAGATAATAGGGAAGCCGACCTTGTCGGCGGTCTTAGGACCGGATTCTCCCTCGAAACGTACTTTGACGGGACCCATACTCTATCAACTTATCGATTTATTTGCACTCGAAATCAATGAGGGGGTGAAGTCCCCTACTAGTAATTTCAAGTATAAACACAATAATTCTTATATGTTACAAAAAAAAGAAAAAGAAAAAAAAGAAATGAAAATGAGAATAAAAATTTCATTATATATTAAAGGGAAAATTATTGGATTACCATGATGATTACCAATTTAATATTTTACCTATATCTTTATGTTTAATTTTAAAAAGGTGCAATTTTTATAGAGTCGAGGCTCTAAAAAATAAAAATAAATCATACCTTCAAATAGTGTTGAGAAATATGGTTTCAATACTGGAAATCTTTGTGATAGAATAATATATTTTTATCGTTGAATATAAATTTTAAAGATTTAAAAATAGTGTAGATCGAGCAGATCTACGAAAACTTGAAAATCTTGAAAATTAAAGGTACAAAAATGCGTTACAAGATGCACTATTTCCAAAACTTGAAATCCATTTTTTTCTCATGTCCATGCAGCTTGATTTCAAGATTATCAATTTGAGGATATATGGGTATCAACCTCTTCTAGTCAAATTTTTGAGCTAGGCTTCTAATTTGATTGTTTGGAGCCTCGGCACTATATAAACTTTTTTCATTTTAAAATACCTATAAAATAACACATAGTCTTTTGATGGAATAGTTCCAAAAAGGTCAAGTGATAATAGTTCAACTCTTATGGATAATTTGATTAATTTCCCTATATTAAAATACCAAGTAGTTGAAAGTTCAAACTATAGAATACACGGTCTTAAATCCCTGGGTGAACTTTTTAAACTCATGATGACTATGGAGTAAGAGCCCTAAGGAACCTGCAGCTTATAACTTGACATCTCCTTTCCCTAATAAAATGATAATCTCAATTATTTTATGTGGACATGGAAGATTGGAATTATAATGGGTCTTGTAGTTATTTGTAATCATCACATGAGAGTTCGGTGCATATTTTCTCATGAGTACTCCAAGTTAAGTGAAAAAACAACATAACAAAGCATCATCTACGGCCACAGTACTCATCTTGGAACATCTACAGATCATCACTCTGCTCATTGTTAGGATCGATTTAGAATGACTACTAATATGGATAAAGCAAATCAAATCTCTCTTTAAACTTCACTTGAGAATAATATAAAACACTTCAAGTACATATATTCCAAGTGTATAAGAAACATAAACAATAATATGCAACTAGGATCTCCTCAAAACATCAAAACAAATCCCCAAACAGCTATCATCTAAATCAATTTTTAACCAAGCTATTAATCATATGAAATGAGAAACTATGAGGTATGGAACAAACTCACCAATTGCTTCAACTAGGGGATTTAGATAATAACCAAATCTAGAACTGCAAAGTATAAAAAAAACACACTAATATGTTTTTGGAAATTCTGGAATATCAAAAGTTTAGTACCAATGTAGAGAGAAAAAGTTAAAGATAATGGTATAAGAGATTAAGCTCAACAGTGATAGTGGCTAGTCTCAGGGTGACCTTACAAGGTTTTGGGTTCTCATCGTGACCAAGGCACCTCTGAAATTTATAGAGAGAGAGGAACTTTTGGTAGTAGGAGAGAGAGAGAGAGAGAGAGACTAGAATACCATAGTTTTCTCTCACAACCCATCACTTTAAGCATCAACCTTCCAAACGTGTGAATTTTTGGGGAATGAGTTTTCTTTTCCTTTTTAACACTTGGCAAAAGGGATACATGCAAAATACATTATAATATGGCTACGGTCATTTTGGTCATAAGAAAATAAAGTATTTTAAGAAATAAAAAAATCGAGAAAATCTCCACCAACATTCCCTACTGTTTTCGGCTTTTTTTTTTTTTAATGAAATCATCCACCCATTGGAGTGATGTGCTTTATTATGATTACTTGTGTTGTACATCCTCAAGTAATCAGTAGTCCATCAATATATACATTTTATCCACTCAATGGCATCGACCACACACTTTCCCATGCTTATTACATAGCGTGACGTATTGCGTGATCATCAACCATCTTGTGAACTTCATGCATAGGCTTTTGGATCACCATATTCTCTCATTAGGTACCCAACAACATAATGTATCAAACATCCACACCTTTGATGCCATTCATGAGCCCATTATCAAAATTGATAGTTCATTGTTGTAGTGAGTTGTCATGTAATCCCACAAAGAGATTCATCTCACTGAGAAATCCTCAATTGTCGAAAGATACTTGTACATGACAAGGTAAACCACGAAGGTCCAATCATTCATAAATGTTAAGAGTATTAGCCATATAGGCTAGTGGATCACAAAGAAACTACCATATTACTAACATACCATTGCATCACTAAGATGCTCATGCTACACAAGCTAGTGGATCACAAAGAAACCGTTGTATCACGAAGATACCATTGCATCATTAAGATGCTCATGCCACACAGGTGTCATCGAGATAAAACTCAGAATGCCACAATAGCAGGAAATCAAGTGATCGTTATAATGGTTAATGCACCACAAAGGCTATCCATGACACTATACAACAACCATTAAAGTTCCAATATTTTGCTTAGACATCAAAATGCTATAAAATCTAATATCATTGTGACTCATCTATGCATCTGAGTCCCATGGCAAGTACACTTCTTATAAAATGGTCCACATGAGTACCCTTTGTTAGTGAATCAACAATCATCAATTGAGTAGGAAGATAACTAACTTTTACTTCCTTATTTTCCACATATTCCTTTACGGAGTGATACTTTTTCTTAATATGTTTTGACTTGCCATGATACATTGGATGTTTAGAAATTGCTATTGCTACTTGATTATCACAATAATTTATTGTCGGTGCATGATCAAATTTGACTAGTGGCATCTCACTAAGAGAGTGCCTTAAGAATATCACTTCTCTTGAAACATGATATAAAGCAATATACTCTGCTTCCATAGTAGAATATGATATACACTTTTACTTTTTACTTCTCCAAGATATACATGTCCCACAAAATGTATACACCCATCCTAATGTGGATCTATAATCATCAATGTCTCCTGTTAGATTTGCATCATAATAGCCTTTTAACAACAGATCCTTAGTCTCATAATTAAGTGTCCCGTTTAGATATCTAAATATCATCTTTACCAATTTCAAATGTTCAATTCCAGGGTTAGCCATGTATCAGCTAGCAACCCCCCACTTCATAAGTCATATTGGGTCTAACACAATTCATCAAATAATTAAGAGAACCAACAACTTGTGTATAAATGTATTTATTCATAATGTTCTTTTCTTGTCACTTTATGATACATTTCCTTACATACCTTACATTTTTTGTCAATCGGGGTGGCCATAGGTTTAGTGTTCACTATATTAAATTTCTTTAATATCTTAAGAGTATACTGATCTTGATTAATAACTAACAATCTTTTATTTCTATATCTCGTTACTTTGATTCCTAAGATATTATCAACTTGTCTCATGTCTTTCATTTCGAATTTAGAGGATAACCACTCTTTACAATCATGAATAACTTTTGCATCACTCCAGTTAAAATTATATCATCTACATACTAGACCAAAGTCAAATGTATACCCCATTGTATCGGGTATATACACAGTAATCAACAGTAATATTATTAAACTCAAATTCTCTAAGTGCTTGAGTGAACATTAAATACCACTGCCTTGAGGACTGTTTTAGACCATAAAGTGATTTAATTAATTTCTATACTTTATCTTCTTGACCTTGAGATTCAAAACCTTCAGGTCGAGTCATGCAGATTTCCTTCTCTAGTTGACATTTAAAAATACAGACTTTACATCTATTTGATGAACCTCAAAATCATAATGATTAGCTATTTCAAATATTATTATTATTGAAGATTTTCTTGCTACAAGTGAAAATGTTTCTTGGAAATCAATTCCTTCTTTATGGCTAAACTCCTTAACCACTAATCTAGCTTTATATCTTTCAAAATTACCATCAGAATTTAATTTCTTAGAGTACCCATTTCCAACCAATTGCCTTTCTATCTGAAGGCAAATATACTATAAATTATGTTTTATTGCTCATTAAGGACTCATATTCATCTTTCAGAGCTTCTAACCAACTATTAGCTTCATCGGAGCCAATTAAGTCTTTAAAGTTATGGGGTACTTCATTCAATTCATTAAAAAAAACATAATCATCTAAATAACTAGGTTTTTTAATTTCTCTAGTACTCATTCTAAGCTCATAAAACTTAGAGGTCGGATCAACTCTAGAAGAGCTTCTTACATCAGTTGTCCTAGGATTTGGTGATACTTCTTGGTCACTTTCTTCTAAAAATCTAGATTACTTATATATCAGTATTCGGAAGTCTTCAAAGAAGTGGGCTTTTTTACTCTCAACGATTTTTTTAACTTCATCAATGTAAAATCTATATCACTTTGAATCAACGGAATACCAAACAATTATACACTTGACACTTTTTGGTCCCACTTTCTCTCTTTTTTCATGAGAAATATGAACATGTGCTAAAGAGCCCCAAACTCTAAACTAGGTTTTCTTCCAAACCATAACTCAAAAAATGTTACATTAATCGATTTGGAAGGTACTCTATTCAATATGTATGTTGCTGCTATAATAGCTTCACCCCAAAAATAATATTCAACACCGATCTCTTGTCTTGTTGAGGAGTATACAGTAAGGAAGTTTGCTTAGTAATCTCATTCTCACTACCAAATTGATTAAACTCATATTATATCTATTCTCCTCTTCTATCACTCATAAGAATTTTAATTATCTTATTTAATTGATTTCAACTTCTGCTTTATATTCCTGGAATTTGTCTAATGTTTCATTTTTATGGGTTATTAAATAAGTTCAAGAATATCTAAAATAATCATCTATAAAAGTGATAAAATATTCATACCTACCAAGACTTTTGTATTTTAATTTACCACAAATATCAGTAAGGATAATTTCAAGTAAGTTTTGAGCCTTTTTACCTTTAAGAAATGATCTCATATGCATTTTTCCCTTGAAGCAACTTTCGCATTTGAAATTTTTCTTTTCTAAATAAGGGATTATATTTTCTTTCATTAATATATTTATTTTTCATAACCAATGTGACCAAACCTATTGAAACACTCATAACAAGCAAATGACATTTTTATTTTATTATCAAGATCAAGCTTGTACATATTGCCAACCATAGTGGTTTTTACAATAAAAGCCCCATTTTTTTTAATGATCATTTTTCCATCTTTCACATAGACATGACCTCTAGTATTATCAATCTTAGAGAGAGAAAGCAAGTTCCTCCTTATATCTGGGGCAAATAATGCATCAGTAAGAGTTAAAGTGCCACCAATTGGAAGTTGAAGTCTAACTATTCTCTCTCCAGGATTGTTGATGCTAAACGAGTTGCCTATATAATGTTTTCCAACATCGTCACTCATTTATTTAAAGTCTATCATGTTGTTCTTTGGTGTTGGAAATGTGCCGAGTGGCTCTCGATTCCACCCACCACTCATTCGTGGAACTCACCATCAATGATTATTTAGCCACAAAAGTAAAATCCTTAGTGTTACTTGTTTGACCAGCATCTTTCATCTTGAGTTCCATGCAATATTTGACAATATGACAATATTTATAGCAATTATAACATTTCTTAAATTTTATTAAAGTTTGTCCTTAGGGAGGTTTTTTAAATTTCCTTTTAGATTTTCCCTTCTCATTCTTGTTGCCCATTGCTAGATAGGCTTGGTTTCTATCTTTTTAATTTTTTTCCTCAACCCTATCATTTCCTTTCATCCTTAAGTATCCTCTTAGATCATCTAAAGTATGGACAATCCCATTATAATACAATTTTTCTTTAAATACTTCCATGACTTAAGGAGATTTTCTATAATCTTCATAATCTGTTGATGTTTACTTATAGATTCACAAAAACAAGCAAGTTAGTTAGCCATAATGCACATATCATCAAAATATTCAAGTACTGGTTGATTTTCCTTCATCATATATATATTGTATTTTTCATACAATTCACACTTAGCCATATAGTTATCATCGGTGTGTCTTTTATCAAAACCAACCCACAAATCTTGAGCATTTTCAGAGCATTCAAAAACTTTATGTAGTATATCACTTAGACAATTTAAAATGGCACCTCTACATGTGAAATAATCATTTTTCCACTTAACAAACCTTTGTCTATGTGTAAGAATTGTATCATCAGGTTCAACAGGTTTTTCATCATTAATCACATATAACAATTCCATATTATGGAATAAGAAAAACAATTTACTTTCCCAAATTGAACAGTTAAAGCCATCTAATTTCTCAATCTTTATCAAATCGGAAAGAATAGTCTTTGTAGTAGCCATTGAAGTTAACCAAAGCTCTAATACCAATGTTAAAATCGATTTAGAATGGTTACTAATATGGATTGAAACAAAATCAGATCAATGTCTCTCTTTAAACTTTACCTGAGAATAATATCAAACACTTCATGTGCATATATTCCAAGCATATAAGAAACATAAACAATAATCTGTAACTAGGATCTTATCAAAACAAATCCCCAAACAGTTATCATTTAAATCATACTTTAACCAAGCTATGAATCATACTAAATGAGCAAATATGAGATATGAAACGAACTAACTAAATGCTTCAACTAGGGCATGTAGAGAATAACCAAATCTACAACTCAACAAAGTATAAAAAAACACCCCGATATGTTGTTGGAAAATCTGTAACAACAAGAGGTTAGTACCAATGTAGAGAAAGAAGGTTAAAAATAACGGAACAAGAGATTAAACTCAACAGTGGCTTGTCTCAGAGTGC
>NW_006498445.1:656255-677778 GCF_000471905.2 Amborella trichopoda
AGGTGCACTTCATTAAGATGTACACACGCTCCAAATTTCAGATCATTACTATTGGTAAAAAAAAATGAAAATTGAAATACTACTGAACAACTGTGACCGTACGATGAAGTTTGGATGGTGATGATGATATGCGAAATGACTGTTCATTTTCGCCTATAGGCGTTGGGTGAGCCCACTGGCTCACTGGAAAAAATGAGCCTATACAATAAGAACATTTACCTTTAATACAAGGTGGTCACAATTACCTACAACCATCTGAAGTAAAATTTGATAGCTTGGGTGTATCACAAAGTTCAAAAAAATTTCATTTGATGTTTAAGCTTGATCAATGGAATAAATGAACGACCCAATTTCACATCCAATAGTCAAGATTAATTGTGACCACTATGTATCAAAGGTAAATAGTCTCATTATATATATATATAAAGAGAGAGAGAGAAAAGACAATGATTTTACCATAACATTGTCATATAATGCAACTACATTTCTACCAAACTATGTTTGTGACATTTTTATGACACCAAAAATTGCACACACCATCTCTTCATGCTAATAATCAAACTCCAAAAAATTAAAATTTAATTTGCACGTTAGATATTGTAAAAAACGAATCCCACTTCTAAAATAAATCTAGACCATCTATTTGGTGAATTTCATGATCTAAGAATTTACAAAATCAAAATCAATTTGTTCTTTTGTAATCAGTAAGCAAATTCATTTAATCGGCCTAACTGAGCAGGTCCCGACGAGTGCAAAATGTGGAAGGAAAATAAAAAAATACAAAAAATCCAAAAAATATAAAAAATATATATTTAAAGCATGATTAAATGAAATATATCCAAATGAAATTGAAAAGTAGTGAAAAAAAGTGGATTTTGTGCCCAGAGGTACTTTCAAACTTTCCTAAGAAAAAGATAGGAAAGTGTTCATGACTAAAAAACCGTTCCATGCCAAAATGATAAATAAACATTCAAAAGCACATTACAAACAAGTCCATTATTCTTTGGAAATTTTATATATTTTGTTTTCGAATTCTGTTTTCCTGGCCAGACCATCAAAACCGGCCAAAGCCAAATCGGCCAGTGGCCAATTCCAGTTTGACCAGTCGGTTCTGAGTTGGACTGTCCGAGTTTGCGGATACTGCTCATAACTGGGCTATATTTTCAACCAATGTTTGAAAAAATGCCAATCTGGATTAGATCTAACCAATTTGGATGAGGAATCATCGGGGACGAATCAGGTCCCCTAAAATATCGAAAACCAATCGGTTCCACTCATGACTCAATCGGTTATAGCCACTTCCCTAACAAAACAGGCCACGGTTCTGCCCAGATCTAATAGAGAACGGGTCAAAACCAGACCCACTTTTTTTTTCCAATATTTTTTTAATGACCTGTTGAGTAGTCGCATTCCAAAGACCGGTTTCGGAAATCTGGATGCACGGTTTGGGTCACCAACCCCTGTTTTCAACACTTTTCTTTTTGGACTGCTTGTATTTTACTCTATTTGGTTTACCGTGCGTTGCTTTATTGACGATACACCTTGAAAAATCAACGATCAAGAAGCACCACATACACCCCAAGTAGAATCATGCAACAACATTGGGCCACCACGCTAGAATTAAGGGTCGTAATGGGCTCAGCCAAAAACAAAGAAGAAAATATAAAACTGGTCCTAGCCCGACCCTTCGGCCTCAGTTTGTGGCCAGACCCTTGGGCCTCAGTTTGTGGCCAGCCCCAGCTAGGGAGACTCAAGGAGCAACATGGAACAACCATTGGACCCATTCCACTGCTTCGAAAGTGTGAACCAATGCTCATAAAAGTAGATTGGTGAGTCGAACTGATCTTCTTTCTTGAACATTGGTTTATGCCTTCGTCGTATTTGATTTTACATCTTAAGGATGATTGTGACTTTTTTGTGCCAACAGTGAACATCTTCATGCTTATCATTTTTATTTTAGTGAGCCAATTTTTTTTCAAACCACCCATTTCTACGGAAAGAATAAACGTTTCAGGAATTTCATTAGGAAAAGTGCCTTCGTTACTTTGCCATCGATGCCACTCTTTTGTGCGGCAGAAATCAATTGCCTGCTTGCTTTCAGGGTTATAGTGTATCTTTTGCTGGATTGTCAGTATCTACATCCACGGCAACGGTGCTTGGCAAATCGGAGCCATACACATGGCCCATCTTTACGCGTTTAGTCTCCAAGTACCTCTGGTTTTCGGCTGTGATGAGTGAGATAACAGGCACGCGGCCCACCACTGCCAACCCGTATCCTTTCAAGCCAGTGAACTTGGCTGGATTGTTAGTCATCAGTTGCATAGTACGCACGCCAATGTCCCGTAGTATCTGCACCATCAGTATTGTATTATATAACAGTGTGTATGCCTTATGGTAAAATGCTTTGAAATTTTGTACTAAAAACCAATGTGGGAAACACAAGGCAGGCCATCAAAACATCTAGAAGCATGAAAACTTACTCCTAGAATAACTCAGTTAAGTACATTG
Organism: Amborella trichopoda; assembly: GCF_000471905.2. The sequence continues at coordinate 658,764 of NW_006498445.1, forward strand.
GAGATAAAAATGTTGATTATTACATCACATTGTATTGCCAATAAAACAGGTGATGCACGGTTGAACTACTACTGTCTTGAGCACGGGAACCCATCACATGGACAAACTTCCTAGAATCATGCACATTCATTCCATTTATGCATGCACATTTGTGCGTGTGGAATTGCTAAGACAATTCAGTGAACTATTTTGATGGTGAAGAATTGCTTTATCTGCCTTTTGAAGGTAAAACATCCTTGTTTTCTATTAGAATCTGCAAATCGTTTTACAGAGAAAGGATTTTCGTCAATTTCCATGGACAATGACAAGTTCAATAGAACGACAGGTTTAGTGTAACCTAACTTTGCCCAAAAGTGGTTTACTGGACGTATTGTATTTGAGGAGACTCTGAATGTGATGGTGGAGCTAGATTTTGTGGAGCACAGCCAGTACCCCTGGTTTGGGGATATGGGATTTATTTCCCCACAGATAAATGTTATCTTTCACAACTCTGTAGTCGCAATGAGAACGTTGCTTCACCTTCCGGAGAGGGAGAGGGAGAGGGAGAGGGAGAAGGAGAAGGAGAACGTTGCTCCCCCTTCTGGAGGGGGAGGGGGAGGGGGGAGGGGGGGGGAATTGAGTCGGTAGCCTTTCAACCAAATACAATAGGTGGTTGCCCCTCAGAAAGAGAGATACCAAAGTAACCTACCAGGTTGTGGGAACCGAAGGTTAGGCTACTACAGTATAGTTTAGTATAGGCTAGGCTATTTCTAGTAGACTGGAATAATATCTTCGTAGCCGTAACGTACAAAATTCCTATCCATGTTTCCCTGTCTATAGACGATTTCTAAGTTGAGGCAAAGGTTATTGAAGACCACTATGGGTATGGAAGTCACAGAAATTCCTATCCATGTTTCCCAGTCTATAGACGATCTCTAAGTTGATGCAAAGGATATTGAAGACCACTTTGGGTATCAGAGTAACTGTACAAGGAAAAATGGGATAATATTAGCGTCACTTTGTGGAAGAGGCCCATAGAGTTCTTTGTTTCACTTCACTAACGATGGGGAAGTGAATGAGAATCTCACCTTGAACCTTTGGCTTGGATACCCCAAGAGGTTTGTTGAAGAAATGGATTCATATTTCTGTTGTGCCGCTTCAGGGAGTAAGGGAGATCATCCAAAAGGGTAGCATCCTTAAACCTCCAATTCCTTAATGGAAACATGGTGAAGTTGAAGACAATCCTACATTGAGCATATCAGGTGATCCTCCCAAAGCAGGTACGGATGTTGGTGATGAGAGACCTCGACCTCCCTAATACAAACTGGATTTGACATCATATGGCCAAAGGCCCCACAAACAATACCATAACGTCAAAACAAGTCCTATTGTTAGGAAACCACCAAAAGACAGAATAAAGAAAAATCTCAAAAAATGTCCAAAGTTGACCCAAAGAGAACATAGAGCCCGTAAGGCCCATATACAACATCTTCAATAGCAATTCAGGAACTATTTCATTGGGAAATAGCTGTATGTAACCAAACAATTTATAACCATGCAGCCAAGATGTATAATAACATATATAAATAAATCTTGGCACGCATGAGAATGCACATACAATAAGTAGATATATAGATTGCATACAATGGAAACATCAGGCTGTTACCTGTGCACCAATACCATATTCACGAGAATCAGCAGAGAACCCAAGTTGCAAATTGGCTTCCACAGTATCGTGTCCTTCATCCTGAAGATTGTATGCACGAAGTTTGTGACCTAAACCGATCCCTCTTCCTTCATGACCACGAAGATAAACAACAACCCCCCTACCAGCCTGCTCAATCAGTTGCATCGCCAATGATAATTGATTTCCGCAATCACAACGAGCAGATCCAAAAATATCACCAGTTAAGCATTCTGAGTGTACTCTTACTAGGACATCTTGCCCATTCCCAATATTTCCCTGTCAAATTTGCAGCAGAACACAATATTAGGATATGATTAAATATACCTTCAAGGGCATCAACCCTATCTTAAATGTTAAACATACTCATCGATTTCATTTATTATACTATTATCTTCAGAATCCTGGCTAAGTCTATCAATTGTATCAATATTAGTATCTGAATGTGACAAATACTGAAATGCAAGAGGCTAAGCAGAGGAATACTATACACATATTCATAGAGGAACTGGGATTTAGATATGTGAAACTTATTAAGCATTCGATGATCAACCTGACCAGAAATATTGAATGTATTCTTTGTCCCTCCATGCATAGGCGATATATACAAGCACCTTAACATCAAAACTCAATATATAAACTCCTTAAGACTTTTCAAGCACAATGCATCTCCATTTTTGCTATGAGACAATGCAATTGCAAACATGAGAATGCCAGAATCAATGTCCTACCTTTACAAGAGCAATATGCTCGAATCCATCTAACTTTGACCTATAACAATATGCCTGAAATAGACCCCATTTTGTGGGTAAACGTGAAACAACAATCCTTTCAACTAGTTTTTCACGTTTTCTCCGATACCTGCAATTACAACAACGCAACGTTAACAAAGCCAATAAAGACCATTATAAATTGTAATGTACAAATTCTGTGAAAGAACAAAGGAAAAATATATATATATATATTTTTATTTACTTATTCATTGTTTTGCCAGCTTTTTGAGAGAATCCCACAGTTGTGTTGATCTGTATGAAGTTTACAATAAGTGAGGAGCTAGTTCTTTTTGTGACATATTTTAACAATGGGTCTCACTACAAGTCTCCCACATCACCATATTTGCTCTGCTTCCCATCTTTCATATATGATTTTTTCTCTTCCCCTCCTTGGGCGTAATATCTTAACTTCTAAGGTGCTATTTCAGATTTTCCATGTCATCTCTCCAAGTGTCCATTGAATGGTACGATGATGGTCTTCATTTGCCGGCCAATGTCTTTCTTATCACATTACCCAAATTAGAATGGGAAGAGAAGCTCACTGAAGCTTGTATAGGAACTTGTTTTTGAACTTCTTTTGGAACCAATTTGTTAATGAGGCTTTGGACCTCTGTATCATAGTTACTGGGAACATAAGAGAAAAGAGCTCCAAGATCAAGAGCAGGAGCACGGAGTGAGGTAGGCTTGAAGGTCTGTGGTAGGGGGATGAAGTCTGTGCATGATCAGGTCAAGGGATCAAGATCCCTGACTTTGTAGGGAGTATGTTCTATATTTTCACGGGAGCGAATTCTTAACTAAATGGGATTGCGTTCCGCCGTGATCGGTATCAAAGTTCTCAAAGCTCACTTAACAACCGCATTGTAATTTGGGATGAATTCTATTGAAAAATATGTTAACTTTTTACAAATTCATAAACCCAAGTATCAATGTAAACCAGAATCAGGTCATTGAATTCGGATATTTTGTTATCGTTGGAGTATGATTTCACACATGAATAGTGATAATAAAATCCAATATGGAAAATAATACCAAAGTCCACAATCCCATGTTATCAATGGGAATGGATAGTGATAAAAATAAATACTTCAGAAAGAATCACTATAAAAAATTACTCATCTGGGTCCATCACAAAAATTGCACAGCTACCTACATTGGTCTACATATAAAGTACAAGTGCTCTTTTTTGGCACCAATCAGTTGGATTGGATGAGTTCCACTTGAATATCAATTGATGATTACATATAAGAATGCAACGATAGATTGTTTCCAAAAAAAAAATGCCACAGACAGCTAAGCACTCCTTTGCAAAGCAAGAAAAAAGAAAAGACATTTCCATATATAATTACTCATAGCTCTCCTATGTCAAAGATTGCTAGGGGCTCAAAGACAGAGATGAGAGATTCCTCACATATCCATGCATACATATTATTCCATCCCCCTAAGGCAACCCCATGAGTGGCTCGATTTGGTTAACCAACATTCAAGTGATAGAAGTCCTTCTAAAGGTAGACATGCCCAATGGACTAGCCCTATGGAAGTTACGCATATTGACATTCCTCAATAGAACCAAAACGCAACTAACTTCTCCTTTCCCTCTCTTGTTACCTTTCTTTAAAACTATCCATAAGTAACGATTCACAAGGTCCGTAAAGTTGTGAAATGTAAAATAAGTTGGAGGTCATGGCATTCAGAGAGCTTGTAGGTCCTAAGAAATTGGAGGTCCAAATCCCATGGTGTATGAACCAAAACATGTGTCTATAAAACTCACTCCCAAATTAGAGGATACTCGATTCCAAGTTAGTGGAATCGCGATTCCGCATACTCACGGAACCATGATTTTTGATATAAGGATCTGGATCCCAAAGTGTGGAAGCGAACCCCTCCTTAGAAGATCTCGATAACTCTCCACTAAACTATAATGGTGCCAAATCTCCACATGATTACATTCCAAATATCACCTACAAAGGCACATGTAATGAAAAGAAGATAAGGATCTTCAATTGCATCAGTACGTAAGAAGCACTTACTGCTTTGTACTCCATTGTTAATTGGAAATCTCTTATAATAAGTTACTTATGCAAACCACTAAGCCGTTGGGCGTATTGATTTCATCCATATAGATTCAAGTGTTGTATTTTGTCCCCCCATGTTCTCTAATAAGTTTATGAGCCCTTTTTTAGGCAATCTGTCCATATTCATTAGGCACCCGTGGTTATCTTCCAAGACCGCAATCTCCACCACATGTAGGGCGAAGTTTTGTCTCAGATTGGGAGATGCTTAGGGATCTTCCAAGGCCCAAGTCTCCTATGATTTCTTCCCCATACAACTCATTAAAGGACCTTTGATTATTAAGCCATGGATCGCACCAAAAGACATTCCCTACGAAACCTTAGCCATTTGTTATTATTAGTGGGACGCTGGGAGCACTACTTATCTCCTTTCCATGCCTAAGACTTGCCCGCCACTACTCTAGAGCTATATATGGAGATTCTCCAAAGGCACTTCCTTCTCATTAGATATGTCCACATGAAATGGCTTTCACTAGACAATTCCCATTTAAGTTTAGCTAATAAGTATATTAGCATATCCTTAGCCCTTAAATTCTAAGACCAACTTTTGCTTCTTGGTTTGCAAACACTGATTCATATGACAAGTTTTACGTGCTTTTAGTTTTTATGACTGCCCCAAAGGAAGTTCTTTTGGAGTCTCTCTAGATTGTTCATTTGGTGAAGGATTGAAAACGAAGCACCAATGATTTGGGGAGAGGAATGATATGAGCAAGATGAATCTTTCAAAGTATGATGGGTTTTGAACTTCCATCCTTTGGGTTTGGAAATAGTTTATCAATGATAGGTTGGCAAAGATTAGAGGTTAGTCCACCTTGGAATAGTGGCAAACCTAAAGAAGTGGGTAGATTTAGGGGAAGCGCAACCATCGGGTCTTTCGAGGGAAGGCTTCTATGAGAAAACAACTTGTCAAGAGGATTATATTGCATATTATAGAGATGGAAAGTGCTAAGGTTTTAACCTTTCGAATATCCGAAAAAGCCATAACAGATAATCTTCGTATCACTTGGTGGCAAGAGAAAACGAAATCTTCTATCCCAATTGCATGGTCCTTTCCTCACCCAGGCCATTTGAAACTCAATATCGATGGAGCTTCTCTACATAACTCAGGAAGGGTAGGTGGAGGTGGGATCATTAGAGGTAAAGATGGTTCTTTTATTACTGCATTTGCACAACCCCTTGGAGTTGCATCAAATAATTATGCTGAATTTCATAGTTTGAAAGTTAGACTGGATATCACCATCGAGTTAAATTGCTTTCCTCTACAAATTGAAAGTGATTCATCTCTACTTGTTAATGTTATTTAAGATAGATGCATTCCCATGGTGTCTTCACATTGTTGCTGCCAATAGCAGACAGAGACTTACTGGACGTGAGTGGTACACTTCACATATCTATCGTGAGGCCAATATGGTGGCCAATACACACTAAAAAAGCCATGGTTTTTTTTGATGCCACCGTTTGGCGCACTAGACCACCTGATTGTATTTTCCTTCCTTTACTCCATCATGTTGTGCAATTGCCCCATTGAAGTGTTGTAAATTTATGAGTTGTATTCCTTTTTATTATTAAAAACACTTGGGGGGCCTTATCCCCCACTGACTTACCCATAAAAAAAGAAGAAGTGGGTAGATTAGAAATGCCGCATTCTAGAAAAACAATGCATTCAGGTTATTTTTAAAGGTGGTGGAATTGAAAAATATATGTTCGTTTGGGGAAGTTTTTCTCAAGGCCGGTGTAGGATTGGAAGTTTTAAAGGTACTTTGAAGAATTGGCATGATTTTGTCTTTGCCTTACAAAAAATGAGAATGCCATCGGCATTGAGAAGATGAGAGAGAGTAATTTCACTCCCCATTTCATTTCTGATAAGCGTGCTATAATAATTTCATAGCCATAAGAAAAAGGCATGGGGATACAAGGCACCTTTGTCAAAGCCCATTTTTTCCCCTTAAATAACCAAAAGTTGTGCCATTAGGTAAAATAGACAATATTTCGATGTTGTAATATACATCTTGACCTAATTAATGAATTTATCTATAAACAACATCTGTGAAGTTCATTTATTAAAATTTCCAAAATCAAATTTATCAAAATCCTTATGGAGGTTACCTTTTAAAAAAGATGTGCTTCTCTCTGTTTCCTTGCTATATTATGGATAAGTTCAAGTGCAATTACAACTCGCTTGAAAATGCTTGAATTTTGGAGAAGGTATGTTGGTTACGGTTAATGATGCAGTTTAACATGCTTTAAGCCTATTAGCAACGATTTTGCTAATTACCTTACAAATCTCATTGCAAAGGTTTACAGGCCTAAAGCTAGTTATGGGAAGACCACCTTTCTTCTTTGGATTAGAGTTGCCCGTATGACATTTTTCGCCATTAAGCGAGGTAGTGCCTAGGTGCCCGCCTTTTACGCCACCTAGGAGGGCACCTTGGGCGCCTAGGTGGGCACATGTATTTTGGGGCACGTAGTGCAAATTGTACGGTGCGTGGGTGAACAACGCTCATCATAAGCACGGACAAAGCGCCTACACTTTGCACATGAATAGTGCACATTGAGTGATTTGTGTTACGACGAATGGCCTTTCGAGTCCATTTGCTCTTCCCTTTCTTGGTGGTAGGGACGGGCTTGTACTTACAGTATGGCATAGTGGATGTATGTGCGCATGTGTGAACATAAGAACATAGTTTGCAATTTTATGCCATGGGACCATGGGGGAATGGATATAGCCTATGGCGGGACACATGACACAAGATCCATACTCCACATGTAAGATAATTTATGAAACTTGTCATTTAATAATGGAACACATGTAAAGTTGGTTAAAGAAAGTAACATTTTATGGCTTAATGAATATAATCTTTATATGGACTGAATACACTAAAAAGAAACTAGAATTTAGATTAGCTAAGGGGAATGGTATTTTAATCTCAGCCCTTACTCTATGATAGCTAGATAAGGGACAAATGGCTTGGTTCAATGGCTCTCTTGCCCCATAGATCTCCTACATCAAGGGCCCATATTATTCCTACACTCTTAAACTTTATAAATAGGGTTCCTTGCCACTCATTTTTCCATCCACCTGTAAAGCATTGTTATGCTGCTCATTTGTAGAGTGACAAGCCCTTGGAATGGCACACCCCAACTAGAGAGAAAGTTGGCCTTGGTTCATGATCCACAATAGCCTCCATAGTTCATGGTCCTATCCCTTTGTGTACCACCAAAGGCTATGGATCACCTTCTTCTCTACCAATCCCTACTCCTTGGCTCCATCAAAGGACCTCCATGCCTCTCTCAAGATGTCTGAAATTCAAGGCCATTTTCAGCAAGGTAACTTCTCATCTCCATGAAGCTTTATGGTCATCCTTTATAAGCCCTCTCCTTTGCCCACATTGTCTCCTACATTTGTGCAGTATTGTGGGCAATGATTAATCCCAAAGACTCCACAACCCATAATGTGCGTTTTTGGCCATTCTCTACACTCAATTCTAAGCCCCCTATTAATGGTCTATGTGTGTTAGAATGCTTTCTTCCTTTGCTTCCCAATTTGAGTAGTACATTGGACCTGAATCCCGGCACTATCCAACGAGAAGATCTATTATGGGGAATACCAAGTCCCGTGGAGGTGATCACGGGCAATTTGAGATAAAATTGGCTTCCCCATGGTTTATGACTTGTGTTACTATTTTGGTTTATGAGTTGTGATGAAGAGATTGCATTGGAATGGATTTTGTTGTTGCTCGAAAGTGGTCCATGTAATGATTCATTGATGTATATGGCTGATTTTTGTATATGAGTATATTGAGTTGTAACCAAGCAAACTCTCATTGTCTAATTGAATGAAATGCATGTTGAGACTTCCTAGAGGTGATATGATCTTTATTTGGGCAATGTTAAATAAAAATTATGGGTTGTATCAGTACATTTTTACTGGATATTTGGTTGTAACGTGTATGTAACGGCTTCAAAGTAAGCCCAATTAGTTTGAGACCACTGTGGAACATAGACTACTAAATTACAAATCTGAAACTAGTGAAATACATTGGCCTGAAATGGATGGGACTTCATGATGATCACAACAGAGAAAGCTACACGTACGATAATAACCATAAGCAAATTTACATCCAGGATGCAGGTTATGCACTTCACAAACTCAAACCTACATCACCAAACACCCAAGGACATCGACCATGGCTCATCCCATACACCTACTCTGTATACTTAATATAGTGTAGGTCAAGGATAAAAACTATGTCGGCAACTTGAACTCCACAATATCATTCACTTCATCCATACTATTAATATGGGGGGTTTGAACTTGATGACATATGAAATGGGTTCTCAGCTTTATTGGAGTGATTTCTTGAAATTCTTAGTTTCTAGGGTAGCATGGACCTGGCATTCTTCCCTTTGGCTTTAGGTATCACCCAGGAAAATCAAGATGTATGGAAGAAATGAACTCTATGGCCAAGCTGAGAAAACGGTCAGAGGGAAAACAGTGTGCCAGCTCTTTCAGCCAGATGGTTTAGCCATACCAAATTTCTGTTTTGTGAGGCAATAACCTACTTTTCCTCTTCCCACCATGATAAATCTTTCAACTTTTGTACCGTAGAGGATCCTAGCTGGCTTGAAGTGAATATTCTATTGTGCTATAATGCAGGCTAAGAGGGTTTCACTGCTTGTGTATTTCAGAATAAGTGGAACCTAAAAGTATGGTCTAGGTATTGGGGTATCCTTTCTTGTACATGTTTGAAAAACATACATCCCTGAACCCTCATGAATCAGGTTTATTAACCTAAGAGACCCTCTACAGTAATTTGGCAGTAGCATGTTGGACACCGATTTTAAGAGTTGTGTTTATCTCTTCCTGCTCCACAGGGTCCAAATTTTCATTTCCATACGAATACTCATGTTTACAGAGATATTAGTCCCTCAATTGCAATTTGCCTAGATCACCATCGGTCATTAACAAAATGTTGAGGAGATCCAAATCTTATATTTGGTAAGATTTCATAATTTTTTCCATGCTTATTTCTTGTAATCTGTTAACTTAACCCCATTGGAATTTTCACAAGAAATTTGTGAATTAAGAATTTTTTGGTTCATTGTTTGTAATTTGCTGATGCTTCAAGAAGTTTACTTCAAACCAAAGAGCAACCCGCCAAATGTCCTAATTGCTAAACCTTTGGGGTACATTCTGTGTCTTTAAGTATTCTATTTATTGGATATAACAAAAATTGTGATAGCATCACACGACAAAGAATAATATAACCAACTGTGTTATAAACAGATTTTCATGTCATCTAACTTCAGTTATGCATCAACTGGTAGACTCACCTGATAAGGTCCGTGATTGATATGATTGGTAAGCTATACTCCTCTGCAATCTTCTTTAACTGGGACAATTGGGCCATTGAACCATCATTGGGATCAAGAATCCCACAAATGGCAGATAATGGTTTTAAGCCAGCCAAGGTAACTAAATCAACCGAAGCCTCAGTATGCCCAGCTCTTTTAAGGACACCACCATTTCTATACTTCAAAGGAAATACATGTCCAGGTTTTCTAAAATCATCTGGTTTTGAATCAGAAGATGCAAGAGAAAGAATAGTCTTTGCCCTATCAAAGGCTGAAACACCAGCAGATTTTCCACCCTTTGCATCCTATTGACAAAAAGTAAATCAATACTATCACCATTGAGTGAAATGGTGATTTCTATACTTTCAATAACTTACTAAGGTGAAACCAAATGCAGTATGCAATGAAAATACAGTACCACTGAAATTGTAAAAGACTTGTGAAATGTCTCCTCATTGTCATTGTCAGGAAACATCATGGGTAACTTGAGTCTCTCCAAATCCTCCTCCTTCATTGCAACAGAAACAATACCACACCCATGACGAATCATAAAAGCCACAGCCTGTGGGGTTACAAAAGATGCTGCCATTATAAGATCCCCTTCAATGTCATCCCCTTCATCATCTACAGCAATAATAAACTATATAACAAAGAAATAAAAGAAATTGTGAGTAACAAGTGGCTAATTTTGAACACTACCAGATAAAGCCCCCATTATGAAGCTCATAAGAATGAAGAAGCATGTAATGAACCAACTTTTCCAATTACAAAAAAAACCGAAAGAAAAAGAAAAAAAATGGGCATAAAAATTTCACCTTTCCTTGACTAAGTGCATCAATAGCTTGGTCTATCGAAGAAAAACCCTCTGATGGGCAGTCAGGGTCATCCTCCGCGTCACTAACAAAGAAATCTGTTGTTTCAGGGGTGATTTCTGCAGTTAAAGTAGTAAAAGAAGTGACCTTCTCCTCATCCAAACCACCAAAGAGAGAACCATTTTCATCTCCCAAATAATTGGAAGAAGAAGAAGAAACACCAGCAATGCTCGAATCCACATTTTCACTTGTGCCCTGGACTCGACAAGCAAATAAAGATTGACCCTTCAGATTCAATTGAAGCCCAACACTGTGTACACCAGCATAAGGACAATGGCAGCTGAAAGCAACAAATTTCAAAACTCAAACTCCAGAAAGTAAGCCAAATACCCAACCTTCTCCATTTTATTGGCGTAAAGTAAACAGGTTTGGAGTGCCTGGCTATAGGAAATATACTAGCATTCCCAAAATGAAATACTTGACTATAAGAATCGAACTTCCCCAAAGAACATAATAACAAAAGGAAACTAAATATAACCAAAAAAGAAGAACAATGGTTTATTTACAGTTCAAAATAAAGCAAGAGAATTGCTGAATTTGGGTAACTGGTTGAAGTGGGGAGAAGTAAATATTCATCCATAAGCATTGAAGCCTTCCCCAAAATAAATATAAATAGAAATAAAAATGAAATTATCAGAACAAAGTCTAAGCCTGAATGAATTCAGTTAATTGGTCGGAGTGGAAGCCCAAAGTAAAATGAATATTGAGTTAATTGAATTCATCAGAGTAAAAATGAAACTTCCATAAAAAAAAAAATGTAAAGAGAACTAAAACTAAACTATGGACACTAGTACCAAGTTAAATAACTAAACCAGGAAATGCTCTACCATGGGAATTGTGTCCTCCCTTCAAGAAAATTTAACAGTTTTCACATCAATAAATCAGATACAAATGAAAGGAAAAAGATGGAGTGTCAAAGCTAAGTGCAAGAAAGAATGATTTCATACTTGGTTATTCAAGATGGGGTTCTTTGATTTCAGCAAAGAAGACTCGAAATTCAAAAGAAAATGAACCGAAATTGAACTAAAAATTTGTGGATTATTGCAGGAAGCCATTAGATACCTTCTAATGTGGGTGGTTGTTGGATAAGAAGAGTGGAGGAAAAGTGGGGAGCAATCCATAGAAACAGAATCAAAGTTTCAGTACAGGAGAAGGTGTAGTTGAGGAGTTGCATAAGTTGAAATGGGGATATAGGGAGGTGGCCATTTGTTTGAGATGCATATAAAAACTGACCGCAAGTTTCAGATACGTGTTCATTGTTCCTTTATCCACACAACGGTTAGGAAATACAAGTTTTGAAAACCTTTGTCCCGCTGTAGAATATTGAACTGCCTATTTCCGAGAGTTGTGAAAATGCCAAGAAAATTCCCTCCATTCACTCCCTCAAGCAGAATTCAATCTCGAGTATTTTATAGGAAACGTTTCTATACTTCCCCTCTATGCTTTCCGTGCCATCCAGCCCTCCAATTTTGATAAAGTGAGTCACGCGACGTTTGATCCTAGATCTGACGTCTCATAGTATTTTATTTTTAATTTTTTTAATACAAATTTTATGAATATGAAATTTGGTATTTCATTAGGTCGCACCTATAAAAAATTATTTAAAATCATGTTTCGATAAACTATAATAACTAAAATACCCCTTAAAACTTTCAAGGGTATTGTCATCATTTTTTTTTATTGGGAATAGTTTTTTGGGAAAATTACTAGTACCCCTTCAAAATGAGCTTTTTAGACCTTGTACCCCCACCCTAATCTTTCATTACTCTTTTTTTAAAAAAACCAACTTTCCTTACTAACCCCCCCCAACTGAAAAAGGTTTATTTTTTTACCAAAAATACCTCTTCTTATACCTTGAACATGCGATCAAATCCTGCAGACGGATCCCAATTTTCATTAACACCGAACCGCGGTTATTATTCGCCGGAGTACTTATGAGAAAACAATATGTCGGATTGAATATCTAAAACGCCGGAGTGAAGTGCCTCTATATCCAGGAAACATATCGCGGAGTGATATGATGAATCACCGCACTGAAAAATTTCCAGGGAGGAAACTACCGGTTCGATGTTCATCACTTACCGGATAACCCATGATTCCAGTGGCGTTTTCGCCGGACCGAGGCAGACAAACGCTAGAGTGGTTGGGATTCCAAGAAGCAAACTGCCGGTCTGCTTTCCTCATATGCCGGAGTGCTCATGATTCCATGGAGCTATTCCCCGGACTAAGGTAGTGAATTGCCGGATTGGCCTTTCATCTAGGAATCTAAGTGCCAGACTTATATGAATGAAGCGCCGGAGTGGCTTCATCATGGGCCGGACTGTTACATAAACCTGTTTGCCAAAGTGCTTTCCACATGTGGCAGAGTGTCAATTTTAGTCAACTAGTCGCCAAAGCAAGTTCATCAATTGCCGGAGTGTTTTCCAAATATGCCAGAGAGCGTTTTATGGATGTCAGACTGCCTATTTAACAGTGAAGTATTCTTCGGAGTGATCTTCACAAGTGCCGGAGTGCACTATTATACAGTAAACAATTCGCGGTAGTGAGCTCATGAAATGCTGGTGTGTTTTATATATATGCCGGCGTGAGTTTTACAAATGCCGGACTACATATTAACAGTGAATAATCGCCGAAGTGCTTTGCAAAAAATGCCGAAGTGCTTTCTAGTTTTGCTGTAGTGCATTTTACAAGTGCTTATTTAACAGTGAATATTCTCCGGAGTGCATTCAGAAAATGCCAGAGTACTTCTTAGTTTTGCCAGTGCACGTTTTTTAGATTCCGGACTGGCTATTAATAGTGAATCAATCTCCGGAGTGGGTTCAAGAGAGGTCGGAGTGCCTTTTAGTTGCTGGACTGCTTTTTTACAGTCAACTAATCTCTATAGTGCCTTCAGCAAATGCCAGAGTGCTTTCTAATATTGTCGGAGTTCATTTTACAGATGCCATAGTGCTTATTTAACAGTGAACATTCTCCGAAGTGCATTCAGAAAATGTCGAAGTGCTTCTTAGTTTTGCAGGTGCGCGTTTTTTAGATTCTGGACTGGCTATTAACCATGAATCAATCTCCGGAGTGGGTTCAAGAAAGGCCGGAGTGCCTTTTAGTTTGCCGGAGTGCTTTTTATCGATGCCAGACTGCTTGTTTACAATGAACTAATCTCCGGAGTGCCTTCAGCAAATGACGGAGTGCTTTCTAATGTTGCCGGAGTTCATTTTACAAATGCCGGAGTACTTATTTAATGGTGAACATTCTCCGGAGTGCATTCAGAAAACACCGGAGTGCGTCTTTGTTTTGCCTATGCGCCTTTTTTAGATTTCAGAATGCCTATTAATAGTGAATCAATTCCAGAGTAGATTCAAGAAACGCCGGAGTGAGTTTTAATTTTGCCGAAGTGCTTTTTACAGGTGCCGGACTGCTTTTTTACAGTGAACTAATCTCCGGAGTGATTGCAGAAAATGCCGGAGTGATTTTTAGTTTGCCGGAGCTCATTTCATAAATGCCGGACTGTGATCTCCGGAGTGCGTTCAAAAAATGCCGGATCCATAAAAAATGCTCCAAGTTCTTGGTTTGTTCCTTCATTATTTGTTCGCTATAAATACTAGTTTTCTTTCACCAAACAAACTTCTTTCTCTCTCTAGAAAACATTTGTGCTGTGTGAAATCTCTCTCTAAAATACCTCTATTGTGTGAAATCTCCATCTTTCTCTCTCTAGAGTACCTCTATTGTGTAAAACCTCCATCTCTCTCTCTCTTTCTCTCTCTATTGTGCCATTTCAGTATCTTATAATAGAACTTCAATCATCTTGGAAAAGAATATATCCATGTTCAACATATCTGTGCATAGCAGATGTATGATCTATGCCACAACTAAGAATTCATTGTAATTCTTATCAGAAATTTGCATGTGCAAGGTGAGACATAACATCCAACTTATGAGGGAAATTTACTTCAGTTCAATTGCTCTTTGAGAGTGGGTATGAGCCTCCCTCAATCTCATAAAGTATGAAGCTTAATTGAGCATGACCAATTCAGGGTTAATATAGAATCTTGAGATTCTGAAATGTCTTATTGGGGTATGTTTCATAAACAGGGATATAAACATCAATTTTATACAAAATTTCAATATAATTCCAAAACAAAGTTTCAAGTTAACATTATTAGCTTTCATGTGATAGTAATTTGAGAGCATTGGACTCCATTTGGTCTGTCAAAAGCTTAAGGTAACAGAAGCAATAGTTTTGGAAATTGCTGAGTTTGATCATCAGTGACGTATTCTTATAATTTGATATATAACTCTTGATTTAGAAATAATTTCAAAATTCTTTATAACATGTGAATTCAAAAGAACACATAGAACTTTCAAATGACAGTGGTTTGAAGGAAATTGAACTCCATTCGATCGTTTAAAACTTATGAACATAGGAACAAAAATTCCGAGTTTTCTACAATCTGTCGACAGTGATATATCTACATACTTTGAAACACAACTCTTACATTAGACAAAATTTGGATAAGGTTAAAACATGAAACTCATAGTAAACTCGTGTATCTTTCAAATGGCTATGGTTATGAGTCATTTGGACTTCATTTGGTCAAACAAAACCTCAGTGCAACTATAATGATATTTCTGAAATTTACAGAGTCTGTCAACAGTGACATAGGTGCATAAAATGAAGTATAACTTTCAAATTATTCAGAATTTCAATTGGACCCAAACATGAAGATTAAATTAGACTTAGAGACCTTTCTAATGGTGATAATTTGAAGCAATTCAAGCATCATTTGATAGGTCAATCACATGTTACAAGATCATGTACATTGCTTGGATTTCCATGTCACAGTCATAGCATGCCCTAAAGATTTGTTCATAGCTTCCAACTTTCATTAAAAATCAGCATGCAATCCTTTTAACCCATAATAGATACATATGCCCCCTTAATTCATAAGTTTCCCCTTAATTAGGAAAAAAAAAAAACAGGAACCCATTAAAGCAAAAAACATGATGAAAACTCCATTTACAAGAATATAACCTTCTTTGATCTTCTCTAGAGCAGCCACGAGAGCCTTTCTCCTCGTCATCTGCAACCACTACACAACACAGGAAAAAATAAAAATAGAAGCAAGAGAGATAATCAAAGAAACAAAAGTAAGATATAACTCTTACCAAGGGGGAAGTCATGTCAAGGGGCCAATGAAGCCAATTCAGATATAACTCTTACCACTCTAAGAGGAGAGTCCGCTACAGTTGATGTGAAGACCAAAAGGTAATAAAACTTGATCAAGATGAAGTTGAAGTGCTTATGCAATGATTCAAGAAAGAATACATTGGCATATGCTTATGCAAATATGAAATGCTTATGCAATCATATCAATCTTTATAAACTCATTCATAAAGAACACATTGGCATATGCTTGACCAAGTTTCAAAGCTTGACAACAAAAATAACATAAAAGGGTATTGATTCCATTAACATAATGACAACAAAAACAACTTAAAAGGGTATTGATTCCATTAACATAATGACAACAAAAAGAACTTAAAAGGGTATTGATTTCATTAACATAATGACAACAAAAAGATTGAACATTTCATTAATTGGCTACTATGATAGAGTAGCTTCAATTATACAAAAATAACTTAACATCAGTTTCAATCTTGATACTCAACTTTTGTTTCAAAAAAGGTTCATACTTTTAAATTTACATTTGTTTCAAAAAAATACATTGGCGTTCACTTTCTTGGCCTCAACCATTTCTTTGGCCAACATAGAATGCCCTTGCCCTTATCATTTTTGCTCTTTTTTCTCATTTCATTTTCCTCATCAATCTCGATCTCTCTTTTCTTATCATTTTTACTCTTCGTTCTCCTCTCATCTTCCTCATCAGTCTCACTCTCTCTTTCTTCATCTCCACCATCTCCCTCTTCAATTTTGCTTTCCTCATCAGTCTCACTGTCGTTGTCATCTCCACCATCGGTCTGACATCCACCATCTCCTCGGCGTTATCTATAGAAGTGTGCTGCACTAACAAATCATGGGTCGTCTGTATCAAATGTCTTGATTCTCCTACTAATACTTCACCACCAAGTGCTTCTTGTAGCATCCCTATACAGGTTAATCACTGCAAGTTGACAATAAAAATAATATAAATAACTGCTTTGAATAGATAATTAATTTAATCAATAAAAACTAAAATATATTAATGAAATAATATATCAATCTCCTCTCGTCATCATGGCCTGCGAGGGGGGCACATTAGATTGCGACTGTGAGGGGGGGCACAAGGGAGTATTTCCATATCTATGAGTGAACATACTGTACCAGGCCATATAATCCTTTGTAGGTATTCCACCATATTTATTTGTGGCTGCGTTGACAACATTGTGGTCTCGTTGCCGCCAGTCGCTTATCTCGCTAGCCAACTCATCACCCCAACTAGTGGGGTGTATAGCCCCCCTCTCCCTCCTCTCCCACTTGGGAGGCCCTACAGAAATAACTTGCGACTTCCCAAATTGCCGCAGCACACAATCTGGTATATAATAATCTGCAATGTGAAAACTTATCAAATATGACCGGCACAACGCATTCTCTTTACTGAGCGTATCTGTAGAAGTATTACCTGTAGTAGTGTTGTTGACCCACTAAAACACGTATCCATATCCACGACCTTAGACAATGAATAACACAGGAAGGCAAGTGCTGCTACACCCCATGCATACTTCCCAGCCTCATCGAGATCTAGAAACAGTTGTATATAACTTGTAAGCATGGACCCTTGAGATGCATCGGAAAATATCGTTGTGTCGACCAGATATAGGAGATATGCTCGAGTATGTTGAAGGAGTTTTAATTTGGTAGGCTTTTTTGGTAGTTGACCAAATTCCATCCTCAACCAAGTATGTTTAAGACGGAATACGCTGTCGCCTTTAAGACAATCTACTCTATGTGGAAAGCCTTGTAGTCTGTAGGTCTGATGTCGGTTACAGGCTCTCCTATCACAAATATCCTCAATCTATGCCACATGTCGTATAAGGTTAGAGTCATCTCACCAACAGTCAAACGTGCAATATTTGTCACTTTGTACCATTTCCCCATGAAGGCCCTCAATAAACTACAGTCGATAATGGAGACCCCAATGTCAATCAGCGAGCACAATTTGGTCTTCTCGACCAAAGGTACTTGTCATGGATCTAGTTCCCATTTTCTTCGGGTCTTAGTTGATTCATTAATACGGATATTTTTTTTCATCTGAAATGAAGTTCAATAAGAAATGACATACATTAGTTATAAACAATATAAGAGTTATCTAATAAATATAAATCATGAAGTATGGTAAATAGACTATCGTACCTTTTCCATTTGATCGAACGAAATGGATGGGTCCCTTGTTCCTCTTGACAGTTTCAGGTCTTGCATCGTTAAATCTATTTATATTATCAGTGTTTTACATGTGCACATCACATCAATTAAGAGGATATGATGGTTGATGCCAAATCTTGATGCAACAATAAGAAGTCTATCAACAATAAGATGGCTGATGCCAAATTTTGATGCAACAATAAGAAGTCTATCAAAAATAAGAAGTCTATCAATAATAGGATGCTTGATGCCAAAACATTGGGCCACTAGCCATATGTCCTTTCAATCCAAATCAACAATCAATAAAGAGCTTCTGTGTATGCAATGTCCTTTAACTATAGATAAGAAGAAAAAACAAACAAAGAACCATTTCCTAGATAAATTGAGAAAATAATAGCTCATGAATCAAATCACATGGTATAAGACACGCCCACTCATGAAAAACTACTTGTATACTCACTTTTCCTTTAATTCAGCACATTTCATTCATATGGAAAAACATTGAGAGTGTACGTTATCCAAACCCACTCTTCATATAGAAAGAAAGAAAACACCCCATGACATTTACAAGAGAGAAAGAGAGAGAAACACACTCAAAAGCAAGAAAGAAAGAAAAAAGAACATAAAAACATGGTATTGAAAGAACACACACCAAACAACAACAGACACCAAAGCAATCTGGCGTACTTACCATTGTATACTACATGGTAGATTAAGCAATTATATACTAAAATTTTCAATCTCTCCACTACTTAACCTTTTGAATTAATATAATATTGTTAAATATGGATAGATAATAACATACATAAAATTTTCTTTGATCCTATAATGTANAAAATGATATTAAAGAAAACATTCACAAACGAGCATGTCCCTATCCCAACCTTGATATATATATATATATATATATATATATACTATATATATAT
>NW_006498445.1:677815-692001 GCF_000471905.2 Amborella trichopoda
TAACTAACAACTAACTACTATACGTACTACTACTACTAGTATATATATATATATATATATATATATATATATATATATATATATATAAATGTGCCCCCAAATGCGCAAAAACAGATAATAATGAAATGAATGTAATATATGTGCCCCACAAGCGCAAAATTTACATAAATAGAACAAATTTCAGTATTTCCCACAAAATGGTTGCTACAAATTAAAAAAGACCAAAAGAAAAAAAAGTTACAAGCATATGCCTTCAAGTGGGTGCTTTGCAAGTTGCCCTATTATGACTAGTTCCTTTGCAACGACTACAGTGTATAGGTCGCACTGGTACTTATTGTGACTCGATGTGCTTCTTTTTAGGTCGGCCAGGGGGACGTCTTGAGTGAGGTGGAAACACTCTTACTTTTTCTGGAGTAAGCTGTCCACATAACCTACGCCCAAATAAGTCTGGTACGATAGCTACAGAATATGTTTCACCAAATTTTGCAACTGTGAAATATTTTTGACAATAGTCAACAGGGTCCCTATTCATTACTTGAAGGGCTTTACAAGCATGCTTATAAGGCAAACATGTTATTTGCCAACCCCGGCATTTACATTCTCATGTAATAATATTTACTGTATAATTCATGCGATCACCCCTTGTTTCATACATTGTTCCATTTGATGTCATAGTTACCCTCACGAAAACGGATTTCTTAATGATTTTTTTTAATTCGTTTTGAGCATTCGGGGTAAGTGTTGTACTCCAGGTTTCAGCTTTCAAACTGCGAGTGGCCATTAGTTTCATGATTTGTCTCCTAATCAAGTCAACACACTGGAGAATTGGCATATCTCGTGCTTCTAGAATCCACTTATTATATGACTCAGCCACATTGGTTGTTACTTGGTCATATCGATTCCCTCTGAACTGTGATGTGGCCCAACGATTTGGTGATGCTTCCATGAATCACTTGAATGCATCCTCAGAAAGTGATCTAATTTCTACCATCTTATCAAAATACTCTTGCTCCGTATATGCTCTACATGCTCCGATAAAGTTACATACAACTGCCTTCTTAACGTTATTAGGTAAGTGTTTGCATTCCTTTTTGAAATTCTAGACTAAATGACGCTCATAGAAGGCATGATGAGCATTATCAAAAACTTGACAAACTGTATCAACTAATCCAGAGTGTCTATCTGACAAAAAAGGGATTTCACGATTCGTCCCAATAGCAATTTTTAGAGTTTACATAAATCATAACCAGTTATCGGTACTTTCGGCATCCACAATTGCGAATGCAATGGAAAACATTTGACCATCCCCATCGAGTGAGTTTGCAGCAAGTAGAGTCCCTAGGTATCGTGCTTTTAATGATGTCCCATCGAGAAATAAAAGTGGACGACATCTATTTTTAAAGCCATGTATTGACCCATAAAAGCTTAAGAACAATCGACGAAATCTACCCTCGTGACCATACTTGTCCTGTCGCATAACTATTAGGATTCGTCTCCATCATGCGGTTTACATATGCTGGTAACTTGTTGTATGTCTCTTCTTGCGAATTATGTATATCTTTGATGACTGTTTTTTCCCCTCGCCAGGCCTTCCAATAGGGTACTTCTAACCCATAATCTTGAGATAAATTATTCATGATTTCTCTAGCCTTGTAATGTGTAGTGTCACTTAATTTATCCTTGATTAAAGATGCAACAAATTTTCGTGACGCTCTTCTCTGTACATTTTTGCTTGTCCCTAAATTGCATGAATGGTATTTTGTCCATGTTTTGATTTGAAAAACATTCGTCCTACCAAGCTTCGCACAATATATCTCCCATTTACATCCATCACCCTTGCATTTTGCCCTTATGCGATACCTATCATTTTTAACAAGACGGTATGTAAAATGGTTTGCTATAGCAAACTTGCTATGAGCTTTTCAAAAATCTTCAAAAGATTCGAACTGTTGTCCTACCCCAACAAGTGCATCCTCCCATGTGCTCAGTAACCTTGATGCATTGTTTTGTTCAGAGCTAGATACTAAAACATTATAGGGTTTTTTGGGGGGGGGTTTGACATCTTCGACTGTCATAGTATTACTTGTAGTACTTCCACCCCTACGTACACTCCCAAGAAACACATACACGAGCACTTGATTTTTGCCTTCATAGGCGTTCAACATCTTAACAATATCATCATCAATAAATAAGTTTACCAGAAATTTTCTATTTCCCCAGACAAAATACCTTAGTGATAGCAAGTGCATGTCAAGTGAGAAACACTCTGCTACGTATTTTCGCTTGTCATCTGACTTAGTTCTAGAATCAGTAAAAATGGTAAATGCATCACCACCGATATAATCTAAAGTCCCATCGCCACTTGTTCAGAGTTCTCCACAAAAAATGCAATAAATTAATCTGCTATCACCCATGTTTTTTTGTCATGCACAATATTTGTAGTAACTTCGCCACCAATATACTAGCCTTGAACTTGCCCTATGCTTATTCAAGAAGCTTTTTTTAACAAGAATTGGTACTAAATTTTAACAAAAGAAAGATGATGAATCATCATTTACAAGTTCAACAAAATGCAGTAAAAATAACCTAAAAATTATTACTATCAATGACATCCATACATTAAAAATTGTTTTTTAAAAATAGCTCGACAAAAAGAAAGCTTTTTGTAACAAGAATTTGTATTAAATTTTAACAAAATAAAGATGATGGGTGATCATATACAAAATTCAACAAAATACGGTAAAAATAAGGAAAACATTATACCATCAATCACATCCATATCTTAAAATGACAAATACAGATACAACGACAATATGTATAATAAATTAAGAACAAAAATCAATACATCTTAAGCCATTCTCAATCCATTCCTTCAATTCTTATTGACAAAATAAATTTTAACAAGAGTTATGAAAATAAAAGATTATTGTAAACAAGAATTGCTACTAAATTTCAACAAAAGAAATAGTATGCATCAACATCTATAAGATCGACAAAATACAGTAAAAAAAAAAAACCCAAAAATGAGTACCACCAATAACATTCATACCTTAAAATGACAATAGAGACACACTGACAATATCCATAACAATTTTTAAAGAAATTAATACATCTTAAGAATTACCTATCAATTCCTTCAATTGTATAACAAATTAAATACAGACAATGTGGCTATCTTTAACCCTAAACTTGAAGTTACAACATTAATATTAGATAAAAAATATTTTTAAATATTTAATTGAAATATTTTTTCATACCTGGGCCTCAAAAATGAAGCTCGACCTGCTCGTTTCAAGATAGATGTGCGCTGTGGGACCCTTGTAGATACTTGTGGGCCTTTGATTGTAGAGATAGAGGGACAACAAAATTTCGTATAGGCAGTGACGCCTTTGATTGTAGAGAGAGATTGGATTGTAGAGAAAGAAAGAGAAAAAAAATGGGTTCTTTGTGGGAGAGAGTAAGTGAGTGGGCCTTCGTATAGTGAGTGATTGAGAAAAAAATAGGTTGAAAGTAGTAAGTGGGGCCTTGGTAGGTCGTGAGAGAGAATGAGTGGGCTTCTAGGAGTGGGGACTCTTTCACCGTGATGGAGGAGATAATGCACACAGGGGATTTTTTCACCGTGATGAAGGATATACTGCAGGTAGGAGAAGGGCGTGAGGGGAGATAAAGGAGAGAAAATGGGAAATCACCATAGGAAAGGGAAATGAGATATCGTGCAATTGAGAGAGAGGAAGCCGTAGGGTAAAAAAGTGTGAGATGTGAAAAAAGGTAAAATAGGAGGTTAAAAAGTAAGGAGGGTAAATTTGTAATTTTTTTTTTGAGGTTGGGGGAGGGGGGGGGGAGTATTAATCATAAAAGTCACATTTTATAAAATTTTAGTGAGAAAAAATTAAGGTGGGGGGTAGAGTGTAGAAAGTACAAATTTGGGGGGGGTATTAGTAATTTTTCCTAGTTTTTTGTATTTTTTTATAAATGCAAGGCTAATAGAGGATTGGGCACAAAAAATTTGGTGTCAAAATATTTTATATAAAAAATTAAAAATAAAATAGTGTAGAGACGTGACATTGTGATTGGGGCAATCTTAATCCTTCGTTCAGATTGGATTGCTATATAAGGGGGAAGCATATAAGTTTTATGTTGTAAGGGAAACATAAAAAGCTTGCCAGTATTTTATTGGTCCAATGTGTGAACAACTTCATAAGAAATTTTCAAGAGGAATTTATTTCTTTATTTTTTTTTAAATAACCAAATCAATATTTGAATTGTCGAGGATTTGGATTGAAATCGCCCGATCTGGACTAAAATTTGTTCTGAGCAATCAAGTTCTTGTAATTTATCGAAAACCGGTTGTGTTCCTCCAGAACTAGCCTATTTGAGCCGGCTCGTACAAATTCTCAAGCCAGTTCTATCAAAGAGAACCCGGCGCCTCTACAAGTGAACCATTTGTCAAATAAAAAATTTGTCGTTTTGAAAGCTTAAAACGTATCTTTAAGTAATTTTATCATTTTATTTTGTCTTTTTGAAATTAAATAGTACATAGTACTCTCTCTTTTTTGAACCATTTGTCTCAAATAGTACATAGTACTAGTACTCTCTCTTTTTTGAACCATTTGTCAAATAAAAAATTTGTCGTTTTGAAAGCTTCAAATGTATCTTTAAATTATTTTATCTTTTCTGAAATTAAATTGTACATTGTCCTCTCTGTTTTTTTAGATTAAATAATCGGCTGGCGCCTTCCACGTCATAGGGAAACTTAACAAAATACCGTCCTCCAAAATGTGCAAAATTCAAGGTTGGCAAAGAGAAGCACCGTCTTTTATAGAACCCAATGATTATCCAAATTTACAATGTGGGACAATTTGGTCTCCTCTTCTATATTCTTTCATGTAGAACATAAAAATATTGTTGCTAAACATAAAATACAATTTTGTATCAAATAAAAAAATATATGAAAATAATAAATGATATATGAATATAAAAAAATCTTGGTGCATTTAAATTTTTAAACTTCAGGAAACAACATTTAAATTATCATCAAACTCATACTGTTTTCAATATTTTACTTGGATCTTTCGACCGCCCATGTTTCTCTACTAAGGTCCATAACCAAAATTGATAGAGCGATAATTTATCTTCAATAGGAATTTTAAGGTTTGAGAACCTTAGAATATTTAGTAATCAATACACATCCGTACATGCAACAACTTATATTTTTACAAAAATAATGAAAGTACATAATACACCACAATACACCATCTCTAATACTTATTGAAAACTTCAAAAATACTATTTTTAGGTTTTTCAGTGATTTTTTGGAATACTTTTTATGTCAAAACCAGCTGATTCTCCAACCAGATCGCCGATCCATCAATGTGACCCGATTTTTGGTATGGCCGATCCGGGTCACCAATCCTCTTTTTAAAACCTTGGACCAAATTGTTAATAAAGTAGGTGATACGGTGCAATAAAATATGGTCGTCAAAGATATTACAAACGTTTTTGACATATGAGGGACCTTCTTGTTTTTATTCACGCTCAACCATCATCTCAAGCAGTGTGTCCTGACTGGCCTGAGTCTGAGTAACTTAGCCTTGCCTTATAGGATGAGGCTAAGTTTCTGCAAATCGGTTGTACAAATTGAGAATGAAAAATTTTAAAAATTTATAAAAAATGTAAAAATGTGACATGGCATTATAATCTTTTGGTATATGATTTAAATGCTTTTGTCAAAAATGGGTAAGTTCTTTTTGTCATAATATCAAATCTTTTGTATATTTCCTTCTTTCGAATTTTTTAAAAACTGTCCCAAAGTGTAAATTAAGTTTTTCTAAAATCCAGTTTTTAAGTTTGTTTAACTAAAAAGTTTATTTTTGTTTTATTTTACTTTTACAAGCTTTTTTATTATTTTTTATTTTTTTTCTTTTTCCCTAATGTTTTTAAAGAATTGTTAGCTTCATGTATGACTTGGTCAAATAACCCGCGTCGTCCAAGGGGCGAGTTCCTTGGCCAAGGTGAGTCTCGAGAATATACTCGTCTCTACTGGATTAAATTAGCATGCGCAAGGGTGAAGCGGGTAAACTTCCTTAGGATACCTTAAATATGAAGGACACAATAATCTTACATATTTAATGAATGAATATGACAAATCTTCAATGCACCACAAATGCCTTTGGTTTAGAGAGAGTAAGATATTTGAGAGAGAGAAAAAGTAAGTGGTGCAAAAATCGAGACCCTATTTACAGAGTAGAAGGTAACTTTTCGAGTGAACAATTGTGATTGGTCACTTTAGAATATGATTGTCAATTGATGATTAATTGTTACTTATCAAGGTTTGAGAGAGGTTAAAGAGCCTAATCAATCACCATTGATAAGTATCGTATGAATGATGATGATCAAACATATCTTTATCACGATGCCCATAAAACCCTATATATATAGTAGAAAGTAACTTTTCGAGTGAACAATTGTGATTGTTCACTTTAGAATATGATTGTTAATTGATGACTAACTGTTACTGATCAAGGTTTGAGAGTGGTTAAAGAGCCTAATCAATCACTATTGATAAGTACCGTATGAATGATGATCAAACATATCTTTATCACGTAAAATACCTCCAAATTTCCCGTAATATCATGTATCCTTTAAACCATCATTTTGATTCAAGCAAATGACAACCATCTATTTTGAAATCTTTCAATCTCAACCATTAATTTCAAACCAAAACAAGATTATATGAGAGGATCATCACACTCTCTCCCCATCCTTCTCACATGTTGCTTGCACTTCACTTAAAACTTCGTCAGAGTCATTTTCAAAGGGATACATGACATCATCACATGTCATTCCCCACTTATCCAATCTCCACCAACTCATACTGATGCACGGGCTAAGAGTGTCTCTACCACAATGTAATAAGTGGGCCCCAAGCACCATTACACCCATGTACTTGCAATCACACATCACACACTTTCCATACTCCATACAAGCCTCTACCATTTCCCTTTGTTATATGAAAATACGGCTAAAGAGCATTTCTATATAAATATAACTATTTCATTACGCTATTATTAAATGTGGGACTAAATATCCATACTTTTATCTCTATATTAAAAACTTAGGAAAACACAAATTTTATAAACTATCTTGTTTATACTACACTAATATTTTTCAAACAAAAAAGCTTACCTTTTCTCCACTATTTCAAATTAATATGAAAAAAACAAAATAGGGAGCCATCATACAATGAAAGTATCATTTGATTTGAACCTTCACTTAAAGTATGTAGTGCAAAATCTATCAAGTTCCATGGTAGTGTATAGTTGTAGACTATGTTTCTTATCCATTAGACTAGTAGTACGACTTGCAAATCAAATATTCTCTAGTATCTTTCATTTATCAATACGTTTTGGGCCTTGTGCTTGTGTCCCAACTTCATAAATGCTTTAGAAACAAGTTCCACGTCACAGGAACCAGCCTTAATTCCACACTCATATGGGTGTGTCTATCAAGAGTATACCGTAGTTAAAACATTTCGACTTATAAATAGTCCTAGACATCAATATGTGTTTGACTCATCGTACTTTAAATGCAGGTTATCACTAGACTTATTAACTATATGGATTTCTTCTAAGGAAAAAGTTTATATAGAGCCGAGGCTCTAAACAATCAAATTAGAACCCCCCTCAAAAATTTCACTAGAAGAGGTGGAAAATGGATTTCAATTTTTGAAAATAGTGTACCTATAACCATTTTTGGACCATCAATTTCCAAGATTTTTAAGTTTTCATAGATCTGCTCGATCTATACTATTTTTGAAGTTTTAAATGTTATAATTAGATATGAAAACATATTTTAAAGCTATCACAAAGATTTTCAAAACTGAAACCACATTTCTAGATACTATTTAAGGGTAGGCTTTACTTTCTTTGTTTAGAGCCTCGGCTCTATACAAACCACACTCTTCTTTTAAATATGGGCTTCTAAAATAGTTTATCTAGTGGCCATATCAATTATGCGAGCTACTTGTTTTTACCACATGAAACTAAGAATTTTGATGTTACAAACTAAGTAAGTTTTCCTGTGGAGGATGATTACTTTATGGACTCTACCTGCATTCTTTTTAGCATCATACAAATCCTCACCCCTTGCAAGGCCTTTGGTCAAAGGATCGACCAAATTCTTATTTGAGTTCACATATTATAGGCTTAGTACTCCATCTCTTATTAACATATTTATGGAGTTAGCATGCATGCAATATATCTAGACTTACCACTCTTTCTCTCATTACATAATCTCGCAGTAGTAGCATGATTATCACAAGAAAAAGTATATAATGAGACCATTTACCTTTGGTACAAAGTGGTCACAATTAATCTTGACCATTGGATGTAATATTGGGTAGCTACATTTATTCCATTGACCAAGCTCAAAGTCTGAGCGAAATTTTTCTTGAACTTTGTAGCACACTTAAACTATCAAATGGTTATAGGTAATTGTGACATCTTTGTAATAAAGGTAAATGGTCTCATTGTATACAATTCCTTATCACAATTAATTGTGATCGCCAGTATCGGTTTTGGTTGCATCAATAGGTCATGCAATAAATTCTTTAGCATTCTACTTCTTTACAAGCAAATCTAAAGTAATGAATTTCAACTTGTGGGGCGTGATATATAAGTTTGTTTAGTTGACCCCCACAATGCTGCTCCATCAAGTAATATAAATATTTATTTGGATATTGATAGTGAATCTTGGACTTCGGTATTCTAATTAGCACCATTATATCCTTCCAACACATCGAGATAACCTATATAGCGTATGTTAAATTAATAGTCTCTTTTAAATATTTTAATGCTCGAGAGATTGCTTCCTCACACTCTCTACCCAAGCAACTTGTATGTCTACTAAGTTTGTTCACTGCTTGTGTAATGTTAGGTCTCATGCTGATCATTGCATATATTAAATTACTAATTATCCTAGCATACTTAATTTGAGAAAAAACAATTTCTTTGTTTCTTGTACTTTATATGAGGATCTATTGATTTAGAGACAGATTTAGCACTATATTCACTCAGAGCATTTTCTCAATATAATGAGATTGTGTTAATACTAATAAATTTACCTTCATCACTATCTTAATATTAAATATCACATTAGCATCTCCTAAATCCTTCATATCAAAGTTAGATGTGAGTAGACTTTCAGTTTCATCCACTGTTTCAAAATTAGGGTATATATATATTTAATTAAATAATTTTTTTTTTTATTATGCAAGCGTTGTTAAATTCACTTCACTTCGGCCAAAGAGGCCAAAGCATATGGAGTTTAGGCCTAGACCGAAGCAAAATGAAGCCCGGTGTCGTAGCTCCGACCAGATTCGAGCTGCTTCGGCTAGATTTCGAGTCAGCTTCGGGCCGATTCGGCCTAAGCAAATAAATATCTACATAAAAGTATTTTTTTTTAAATTTGTATTCTAAATTTTTCATTAGTTTTATATATTTTTATATATAAATATCTAATTTCTTTACGTTAAATTTAAAGACAAATCTGAAGTCTTCCTCCGAGT
The DNA here is from genome assembly GCF_000471905.2 of Amborella trichopoda. The sequence continues at coordinate 687,381 of NW_006498445.1, forward strand.
CTGCCGAAACACCGAATTTCTTCATTTTTCTCATCGAAGTGAAGAAAAATAAATTCTGAAAACATTGTTATGCACACATTTATATGTCTCATTCTGCTTAAAAATTATTTGATATTAATACATTATCAAATTTGGTATGCCATTACTCAGGTGTCTACTTCAGTTCATAAAGTGATTTAACTAGTTTATAGATTTTACTTTCATGTCCAGAAGATTTTATTTTCATGTCCAAACCTTTTTAATTAAATATGTCACCACAATTAGAGATAAAGTCTAACTTAATCATGGATTTTATTGTAGAAAAATTTAAATAATCTAATATAGCATGCCATAATTACAAGTGATCAGAAAATCAATATAATTAGTCTTTATTTCATTACTTAAATCAAATTTGAATATTCTATTACAATAATATCCCTTTTCCACAAATACATCATTCTTAGTCAAAATGATTTTAGTAGACCCTATGTTTCTCTTGAATCTCATTTTATCCAATAAATAATCCAACACTAAGTTCTTCTCGTATCTAGTATATGGAAAATGTTTTTCGAAGTTAACACTTTGCCTGAATTGAACTTCAAATAAATATACATTTCCCAAGAATCTCTGCAGTGGCTTAAGTTTTCAAGTGAACAAGTTTCCATCACCCACCGGTGCATGTATCTTAAAGAGGTTTTAATTTTTCAACATATAAATGGTAACACTAGTGTCTACCCACCAACCGTCATCTTTATCTATTTATTTACTTTTTTTTACAAGAAAATCTATTTATTCCATTAATTTCTCTTTGGTGGTCATATTTGCTTGATTTTGAGTGGAGACTGTTTTTGGTCATGGCGTTCCTTTGAATAATTTTCAGATTTTCCACAAAGAAAGCACACTCCTTTACTTTTGTTAGATTTTCTTATTCTTAGAACTATTCTTTCCATCCTGCGTAAAGAAAGGCCTTGTATTGCTTTGAGCCATTGTCCTTGGACTTGGACTCTATAAGGTTAGTAGATTGAGATTCTATTACTTCTTCTTTCTTTTCTTGAAAGCTACTATCTTCATCTGCACCTAGAAACCGTTGGAGTTGAACTGAGGCAACATCACATTTGTTTGTTTCATTTTCTTTTCGTATTCTTTCCATGAGGGGGACAGCAATACCTTGACCGACTCCAGGTCCAATAAAAACAAGTTCTACAGCCAATCCAGCAGCAATAACGGAAGCAAACCTATATATTATTCTTTTCACTTAAAATGATTCATCAAACTCATTACCACTTGATTTGGATTCACTTATGAAAAGCTGCAACTCATACACCTGATTTAGTGTATGTTTAATTTAATGAATTTAAATTCAAAATAATTTAAAATAAGAAATTTTTGGTTATCTAGTTCTTCCGTTTGGTACTTGGTCTCCAATAGTTGTTAAAGTTTCCTTGATACCACAACAGAGTACAAAGCGTGTATCGGATTGGTAAGTGCATTGAGGAGGGAACAGTTGTTTCATGCTGGCTGGACTACATTTCTACAATATGTAGTCTAGAGATATAAAGCATCAATCTTAAAGATAGATGCAAATAAGTGGTTCATCTAAAAACAATTGCAACTAACAGTACAAATATGTTTTTAATATAATTATTATTTCTAGTTTTCCAAAAAAAAAAGTTCATATTCATGATATTCATGTTAAAGATTATATATCCTCTAAAAATTAGGATCAAATTATATTTTAAAAATTATATTTATTGCCAAGCCCGCATTTTTACATGTGCGAGCTTGGCCACATGCTAACCGCATCCTTGAGGATATGACCCATGCAAATCTAATAATCCTCCAACCACTTCTGTCAAATTTTGGCTAGCCAAGGGTTCTCCTCTTCACTAGGTGTTTGTTGAAGGATGACATATACAACGTTAAGCCTGGTCAACAAAAACATTAGCTTTTGTTGCAACATTTTGAAATTCATCCCATCAAAATGATCGAATCTGAGTTCATGACTTGACAGAACTTGTTGATGTCTCCATCGTTTCACTCGATTATAGTCTTGAATTGTTGATAAGAAGTAGGTGAAATGGGAGGCTGTAAAATTTAGCAGTGGACAATATTAAAGATAGAATGGACGTCCTGTTTTCAGTCATGCAAAGTATTATCTAAAGACTATATTTGCTCCCTAATGAATTAAACCAGTGTGCATAAGGGTGAAGTGGACAAACCAATACTCGACATACCTAAAAACAGAAGGGTAGAATATTTTGCCAATTTAATGCATAAAGCGCAAACCATCCATGCTGGGAGAAGCATTGCACACTAGCAGTTAAGCTGAGTGACTATATATCAAAACTTTTTTGAGTGTAGAGCTGGTGTCGTGCAACTAAACTATGCCCGTGCTTGATCTCTAAGAGGCCTCGCATATCCAAGCAGCATCTATTCACTCACAGAATTTGAGCTCCCTTTACCGCTTTTTAAGTGAATAATTGTGACCGACACTATAGCATATGACTATTAACTATTACTAGCTGCTGAAAACCCAACAGTTACTATCCAACAATTACAAACTACAACAATAGTCAAGAAAATAAATCCAATAACTAAAAATATATTGATTTTGCCGCACAACACCATCTGATGTTACTCGGGAAAATTGAGTCTGCGTCACAACTTGCAAAAGATAACAAGCTGCGAGCCCAACTTGTGCAAGGGCTAAGGGCACCTAGGCGCTGATGAAGTGCAAAGCTTGCCTCAAGCACCCCTATGCACCTGTATGTATTTGGATATTTCATGCTTCGTGTGCTCCACACAAACTTTTGCACTTTCTCCTTCTTTCATAAAGCACATTATTTTGAAATACTACGCTAGTATTTTTCAAACAGAAAACACCTCCACAAATTGCCCTGACTTTGGACCTTTAAAGTCCAAAGTTTTATCTTTTGGATAATAGTTAAAAACAAACATCAGACCTTCATCTAAAGTTTAGGTTATGTTACACAAAAGTTAAAGTTCGGAACATGGAGGTCCAAAGTAGGAGCAATTTAGTAATTTCAAAACAGAAAAAATGAAAACATAGGTATGAGCATAATAACATAAAATTTTGGAGGAATTTTAAAATATTAAAAATTTTGGGCATATGCACATAAATTTCCTAATTTTCAAAGCTGTTTACTTAAAAGGAATATATGTACAAAATGTTCGTGAGGAGCATAAAATACACAATATGTGCTCCATAGGACTCAACGCATAAAATCGGTAATACTGTGAAACTTTTAGTCATAACTTTCGGGCTCACTTTTTTTAAGTAGTGAGACGAGAGAGAAAGATAGATTTAAATATGCGTGTGTCTTCTAGAAGTTTCCACACAACCCCACTATTTTGGTAATACATCCGATACTTCATCATTGCTTTGCTATGCAATAATTCCCTGCTTAATTTTTTTAGGTTGTTTTAGATGAAAATGCCTCTCACAATCAAGCATATTGAACTTTAAATTTAATGCTTTTATTTTGTGTCGTGTGGAAACCCAAAGTTCGTTAGACTTTGGTTAATTGTATCGAACCAAAGTCAGGCTATTTCAGCATTTGGAGTGCCAAACTGATCTTAGTTCAAGATTTTTTTTGAGGTCAACTCAACACTCCAAGTGACTAAATTCTTTGTTGAGGAGTGCCAAACTGCCCTCAGCTTCAGTTCAATGCAATGAATTGTGGTTGTTTCGGCACTTGGAGCGCCGAATCGACTGTAAGCTTCAAATTTAAAATTAAACTTCGAAGTGTATATTTGTAATGGATATTTCATTGAAAATGACCTAAACAATTTTCCCAGGATCAATGCAAAAGGAAATAATAATAATATATTGTCTATAATTAACAAAAATAGCGAAAAGTCCTATAGGAATTCTACATAATTTCTTCCTTTTTTTACTTTTTTTTTTTCTTTGTTTTTTGGGTAAACTTGATTGAGCACGTGGTGACCGCGCAGCCCCAAATCTAATCTTAGATTTGGCCAGGATTTTGCATGAAATAATTGTACTATAAACTTTATATTATTTTGTAACATTCTTACTTACTAATGAAAAATCGGATAGGGCCCCAATCCCACTAATTTACCAACTAAAGAAAATATAATCTTAGAATGTCATGCCTATCTACTAAACATAAAAAGAAAAAAAGTAATTGATGCGTCAGGGGACGCACTTCTACAATGGCAATCGCTGCCACAATGAACATCCATCTTGCAGATGGACGTCAACCAATGGTGGCACCACCCAAATTCAAAATTAGGGGTGTTAAAATTATATTAAAAAATACTCATTTTTTAAAAAAAGTATTTATTTATTTTCAAATTCATATATATCATGGTCTAGATTTTCATTCTTTAAAATTTTAGATCCAAAATCTATCTTTAAAATAAAATTTGGACAGATGACTCATTTAAATAGGTGAGGTGGAGCTTGTCCAAATAAATAAATAAGTATATATATATATATAGGAAAAAGTTTGGGTGAGCCCACTAGCTCACAGAATAGTATAAGCCCAATGACCCAGATTGAATCTAGGCCGATCAGACTGCCGAGAATGTTTGAATTTTCTTTTTTTTTTACAAATCCAAATCACTTGAAATTTTAAGTGAATATTCTTCTCATCAA
>NW_006498445.1:707801-733155 GCF_000471905.2 Amborella trichopoda
AGTTAGTACGTACTAACTTAACTTAAAATAAAGTAACGTTAAACGTTACGTAGTAAGAAAGTAAGTAGTCGTAGGTAGTATTAGTAGTAGTATATAATATATATATATATATATATATATATATATATATATGTGGATTGGATCCTATCAGCCTACAATTAACAGCTACAGTGTCAGCCAACGGCCCAGATTGAATCAATCTGCGCCGATCTAATGGTTACAACCTCATTTCGTATTTAAATTTTTATTTCTTATTTTACAAATTAAAATCACTTGAAATTTTAGACGTTCATTCTTCTCATCAAGTCGAACTTAATTAAAAATATTAAAAAATAATTCACAAATCACTACTTACAAATCTAACTCGTGAATTCTTGCAGAATTGGCTTGGATCACCCATAAGGGAAAGGCTACAGAATACACCGATAAGCGAGCAACAATGGGATATTCGTCTCATGGCCGGAAAATAACTCTCTTCAGATTCTTTCCTCTTCAAAAAGTCTTAACAGTCAAAGACAAAGATCTATCAATAACCCCTATGGAACTTGCCAAAAAATACAAGGGACCAAAAGCGTATTTTCCAATCAAAACCTTTAAAAAAGATAGAGAATATTATGCGAAAATTCTGATTCAAACTAATAGTGCTTATATAAAGCATGAATACAGATCTATGACAAAAATTGCTTATTCAAAGCTCAAAATAAGAAAAATACTATTGCCCGAAGAGTTTAATGCCGGTTACACCCAATGTATTTCTGGAAAGATCTTATAGAAGGAGAAAATTCTAATATATTATTTTTTCAGCATATTTAAAAATGAATTATTTTAATTACATGGATGCCTGGAATAATGTCTTATCTTACCAAAATCGGGGTTATACCCATACATGGATGATCTAGAGCTGTGCAAGTTGTACCCAAGAATCTTTCCCGAATTAGTTCTCAATTCGGTAAAAACCTTCGGGTGAAAAGAGAAATTTTACCAAGAAGACTCTTAGATCACTTTTATGCGAAAGTGGGATACAATGATAAGTCAATGGCTCGGTTTATAATGAAGAAACATATCCCATGGATAATCAAATGGAAGTATGAAATTGATAATGAAACAGATCCTCTAATTTTGGCCAAAATAATAGAAGGAAGATGGTATGCGAAGAACAATATTGAGCGATAGATCTTGATGATGAGATGGAGGACCTAGAAACAGAAGACAAGGTGTCCAGCTCTGAACACTGGAGTCAGGGTGAAGATCGGACTCCAGCTTATGTCTGAAAAATTGCTTATCAGCCCTAAAAAACTTATCAGCCTTAATTACTCTTAAAGAATAGAAGCTGAGATATTTCTCAGCCAGATGACTTCAGCAAAAGATTCTCTGATATCAGCCTACCCTACCACTTATTCAAGCCTTATGTCAGAAAGGACGCTACCACTTATTACACCGGTTTGAAAAATAAAAAATAAAAGCTATGAAGGTACTACCCTGCCACCTAGTGAAGTACTATGCCACTACCCGAAGATTCCCATACCACCTAAAAAAGTCGTTTTGAAGATGTCAGAGCTACCTGCCATGCCAGTTGATCGAAAAGAAAGAAGATCCTTAAGGATAACTATGCACCTCACCAGCCACCTACTCAAAAGGATGATTCCTGAAGCCACCTGTCAAGGAAGAGATAAAGATGTCATAAACTTGATGTTGCCAAATGACACCTGTATTCCAGAGGATAACCATGCCGAAAAAGTTGACAGACCACCTGTCCAAAGAGAAGCAAGGCCTTATCAGAAGGATACCTGAAACCTCTATAAAAGGGGCAAAGGCAAGAGATCAAGGCATCGATAGATCAATCGAAAATGTCCGTCCCTTCTCTTCTCTCTATCTTGCTTCGCTCTCTCTCTCTCTCTCTCCCCATCGGAGTGAGGATTCTCTCTCTGACATTCTCTCCTTCCTCTCTTCGTCTTCGCCTTGAAGATCTATTTGATCGCTGTAAATACTATGTATGTGTCTTGTAAAGTTCATACAAGTTAGAGTGTTTATTAGAAGAGTTAAAATCAAAAGAATTGTCAGAGTCAGATACGTGATCAGGCCATGAGCATGTCATGCATTGAAGTTCGTTTCTCGTCTCTAGTTTCTGTCACTGTGCAATTCCAATAAAATCTTGTTCATGTGAATTTATTTAAATTCGTAATTTTTTGTTCTTTTACTTTTTGATTAATTTATTAGATATAAAAGTAACACGTCAAAAGATAGGCACTATTCATGTACATTTTAAAATAACACATGTACCTGATCACTATTCATTTCAGTAGATACTATTTATGCTTAAATCCTTAAACTCTACAAAAAACCTTAAACTATATGCGCAATGTTGAGGTAGTCTCGTTAGACTACATTTGATAGATTATATTATTCATCATAAATAGGCGGTCACCATTCACATAGTTTCTCAGCACTATTCACATAACACTATTCACTTGACACTATTCATCGTTACTATTCCTTGCACACTATTCACTCATTTAGCAATATATTAGTTTTTTAGATTTTTACAAAATACCTTAACCTACATGCGAAATGTTGAGGTAGTCTCGTTAAACTACATTTGACAGATTATACTATTCATCGTAGATAGGCGGTCACCATTCACATAGTTTCTCAGCACTATTCACATAATACTATTCACTTGACACTATTCATCGTTACTATTCCTTGCACACTATTCACTCATTTAGCAATATATTTACAAAATTTATCCCCGTTTCGTTTAAATGGTATCATAGCTACTTTGTTTATTAGTTGGATTGTATTAGTTTTTACACGCTTCGATCCAAATGGTATCAGAGCCAAAGACAATCCAAAACAGAGCCAAATGATCAGATAAACCTATAGGCAGAGCCAAAGTGGACCCAAAACCGAGCCTAATAATCTGTTTAAACCTGTAGTTTAAAATGCCAAATTCCGAGTAGAACCTAGTCTAAAGCCAAATTCTAGTCAACTTCAGTACTTAGGTTGTTAACTAGAGTATGTTAGTAACTAGTACTTCTAAAACCTAGTTTTGCTTTAGAAACAGTTTTGTTTAAAGTTAAAATCTAACTGGAGGTGAGGCCAACCAATAGTCGAAGGTGGAAGCCAACTTGTAAGCAGTTGTCTAGATCAGTGAGGGAGGCCGTTGTTTGCCGCTTGAGTTGATACATGGCTTTTTAGGTCGTTTGTGCATTGTGACGGTTATTGCTAAGCAGAACGTTTTAAGCCTAAGGAACGTCAGACGTAGTAACTAAAGGTTAGATGGAGATTTTGAACGAGACTTCGACTAAATCCAAAATAGAACAAGAAGTCTTAAATAGTAGCAATTCTAGATTCACAATACTAAATACGAAAGAACAAGATTTTGAATCTTTAGCTGTCCCAACTAATTGGAAACTACCTATCATAAAACCCACTAGTATCTATAGGATAGGAACCTTCAACCTTAGAGCCAAATACACTGTTAGGACAATAGAAAAAACTTTATCATTAAAAGACGATCAGACACTCATACAATCATTTCGCATGTAGTTTAAGGTTCTTTCTGGAGTTTAAGGATTTAAACGTGAGTAGTATCAACTGACATGACTAGTAACCAGATATATACATGTTATTTTAAAACTGACATGAATAGTGTTTAACTTTTGACGTGTTATTTTTATATATAATAAATTGATCAAAAAGTAAAAGCACAAGTACAAAGCACAAAAAACTACAAATTTAAAAAAATTCACATAAACATGATTTTATTGGAATTGTACAATGACAGAACTAGAGACGAGAAACGGACTTGTATACACAATGGGCTCATGGCTTGATCGCGTATTTAACTCTGATAATTCTTTTGATTACAACTCTTTTAATAAACATTCTAACTTGTATGAACTTTATAAGACAAATACAAAGTATTTACAGTGATCAAATAGATATTTGAAGCGAAGACGAGCAGAAAGGAGAAAAGAGGAAGGGGAGAATGTCAGAGAGAAAGAATACCCACTCTGATGGGGAGAGAGCGAAAAAAGATAAAGAGAGAATTAGAGAGAAGAGAGGGGACTTATTCGATTGATCTACTGATGCCCTAATTTCTTACCTTCTGCCTTTTTATAGATGTTTCAGGCATCCTTCTTAATAAGGCCTTGCTTCTCTTTGGACATGTGGTCTATCAACTTTTTCAGTAAGGTTATCCTATGGAAACAGGTGTCATTTGGCAACATCAAGTTTCTGACATCTTCATCTCTTCTTCGACAGGTGGCGTCAGGAATTGTCGTTTTGAGCAGGTGGCTGGTGAAGTGCATAATTATCCTTAAGGATCTTCTTTCTTTTCGAACAAGTGGCATGGCAGGTCGTTCTGACATCTTCAAAAAGGCTGTTAAGTGGTATGGGAATCTTCGAGTAGTGGCATAGTACTTCAACAGGTGGCAGAGCCTTCATGGCTTTTATTTTTTATTTTTTAAATAGGTGTAATAAGTGGTAGCATCCTTTCTGACAGAAGGCTTGAATAGGAGGCAGGGTAGGCTGGTATCAGAGATTCTTTTGCTAAAGTCATCTGACCGAGAAATATCTTGACTTCTATTCTTTAAGAGTAATTAAGGCTAATAAGCTTGTTTAGGGTTTTTGAGAATAATTTAGAGCTATGAGCTCATCCTTCCATCATGTTATCGAGATTTGCCAGTCCCACATCGTCTAAGGTTTCATAAAAATCTGATCCATCATCTTCATGATTTTGATAGCATTTCTGATCATTCATTTTCTTTAACAGTCTTTGTTTTATTTCGGGACTCCCTTTTACTTGGGCTACTTTTATTGTATTGAGATACATTTCACAGCTGTCTAATTTCTCATATCACTCTTTTGGTATTGCCAAAGTCCAATTAGAGGGGTCAATAACGAGAATTCTTTCATGATGAAAGATCTCTCAAGTTTCACTATAGGAATGAACCAGTACAACTTCATAAATATTTTTAAATCCTTCTGCTCTTCCTTCAGGGATATCTTTCTTTTCATAAAATAATCCTTTTTGAGTTTGAGAAGGGCAAAACTCTTCTTTCTCCATGGTTAATTATAAAAACATGATTGGGCTGCAAATAATTTTTCTTGGTAAATTTTTGGGATGGCATTGCAACAACTAGCAAAAAGAGGTCTTGAAAGGGTTTTTAGGAGGCAAGACAACATTTTAAGAATCCCCTTTTCATCGGATTCGAGATAAAAGCTTGAAATTAATCCTCCTGTCTTTAATAATTCTTCCTCTTCATTGTCTTGAAGGTGTATTCCAAGGAAGACCTTTTTTCCAACAAATTCTTTTTTGTTTGTAATAAGTGAAATCTTGAAAGTAGCTCCAAATTTCTATAAGATATTTTGCTTGAGCTTTTCAGCTAATTTCTTTTGATACCTCATGAGGCAATTTTGGTATTTGTCTTGAGCTTTCTCCCTTTCCTTTTTTTTTTAAAGCAGCTTGTATTATCTCTTTCTCCTTTTTTCTTTTAGCTTCTTTTATTCTCTTCCAGGGTCCATCCTAGAGAATATACAAGATGGTCTAAAGATTCTTGTACACAAAATATTCTTGTTAGCATAGCTTTAGTCTTAACCATTTGCAAATTCATCTGTGAGAATAATATCGGCCAAGTCCTCAGTAACTCCTTTTATTTTTGCTAGCAAAGAGATATCCTTATGCTGGAAATCTGAGCGCCTTGCGAAATGGAGCCTAGATTCTTTAACCTCGAGTATGTATGAGGCATCAAAAGTTCACGTGTTGAGAAAGCAATTTCTCAAAGAGGTGTGAGGGTCACCTCCTAGTCAGAATTTTATAAGTTAGCCTCATGTTTAACTGCGATTGGCCAGGGCTTGGAGAATCCAAATGATAAAAATAGAACCTGAGTACTTATTGAGTATTCGCCCAGTATGGAATGGTCAAGACTTGTTGGACATAAGTCTGTATCCTGACACGAGACCATTGCATGATATATGCATTTTTATTTCATATGGGAAGTCACTCTTTTAAATGCATTATTCGAGTTTGGAAGAGCTAGTGCCCATGTGCTTTGAGAGGACCCCTGTAATTGAATTAGATCATGTCCCATAGGAATACACTTGTGATCCATTGAGAGCCGGATGATTGAAAGTTCGTGCTCAGCGGCTTTGATGTGGCCAATTATGTGTCCCTGCTTTAGATCGTGGAATATAGGAATCTAGACTCGGCGAAACATCATTCGGACTAGCCCAATGGAGTATCCTGATACCTACAGCTATAAGCCTAAGTTCTCACTATCCCTTTTGTCCGATTTTATAATGATGATAAAAACCTAATAATTGCTCACAAATACTTTAAATATTTATTGTGAATTTTAGATTTTTTAAAATTTTTATTTGCTCAAAAATGAGGTTTTTCGAATTCCTTGCCTAAAATTCTACTTTAGTCCTAACCTAGTAGTGCCACGTGGCATCGGAGTGGCCATAGGGCTGCATGTGGCACCCCACTACCCAACTGGGCATTGATCCCTAGGCGGGGGGGACCAGTTTGGCATTTGACAGTTTGTTTTACAATGGGTTGTGTTATGGTGTCTTGTTATATATTGTTATATAGTGTTATACCTACAAGGCCCCTTTCCATCACATGTTTTAATTAACTCACACATGGGCCATGTATGGCACACTTATATACCCAATCAAATTCCTAGGGAAGAACTATTACAACTACTTCCAAACAAAAGGGTCACTTGTTATGAAAAATTAAGATAACCAATTGAAAAGCCTATCCAAGCAACAAACCCTGTATATGTTGCAATGGACGACGGAACTGTAGAATTCAAATTTCCAACCAATCTTCCAATAAACCATACACAATCAATATTCTCAACACAAATGATAACAACTCCAATCATAGCCTTCAAAAATGATAGAACACCCATCCATGAAGGAAAGACCAAAGAAAGACACGAACCATTTGACCGCTTTTGATCTAATGAATAAAGATATGAACGAACCAAAAAGATCAAATAAAAAGAGATTTTCTGAACTGAAACATAGGGAAAGATATAAAAATGGAGATCCCACGGTAGGAACCCTAGGCGAACCAACAGGAACGTATGAATTTTTGGTAGAATATGGAAACCCCAATCCAGTTCAACCAACCCCACTTAGAAGAACGCCCCACACCCTATCAATCACGACGACCATCATCACCACCTACCCAACCCATATTGCCATATGATTAAAAGGCTCTAAAATTTATAGAGCCCCAACAAAATTTAAAACTCAACCCATAGAATGTTATATGTTTGACCCCCTCCTTCTCAAACTACTGTGAGCAATTCCCTCCATTAAAAACGTTTGAAAATCTAGCAAGAGTTTATAGTCATACTTGGAAAATCAAAAAAACCCCAAATGTCCATGCCCAAGACCAAAACCAGCCCTTAGATGCAAAAGCAGCTTTAAAATTGGCAATATGAAAAAGCCCATATCCAAAACAAAGCCTTAGGGAAAGTCCTTGAAAACCAAAAATCACAAACCACAAATCGATTTAGAATTAAAAACAAGAATTAAAAATCTTCATGACCAATTACTTGAAATATCATCAACTAATATCATGAATATATCCAAAAAGCAAACAAACTATTAGTCCTCAAAGAAGAAGAAAAATGAAAACCCAAATCATTATAGTATACTTCAAACAATAGTAGTACTATGAAATTACAGTAATGAAGATGAGAAAGAATGAGAAGTAGATAAGATGAAAGACTCTCTCTAGACCTCGATCCTTTTGAGGAATACATCCCATGAGGCTGACAGGGTAGAGAAAAAATATAGGGTGGTATGGGTTGGAGCATCGAAAGCCACCTTGGCTGCATCCAGCTCGCGAATCATCGTACGTGGTCTCCCACCTTCCACTGCTCTAGCATGCGAAAGTCTAGTAATTGCTTCATGACGAGAACCTTTCGATTTTGTGAAGGTGTATCATATGCTTTCTTGAGGCTATCCATTATTTCTTTCACTATCCTGCACACCTCATACTCTCTTGCATGTGTCTCAGTCATTGTGTTCATTGCAGTTCGGTTCTTAAAGACCCAGGTGGCAGAGGCATCTCTAGTGGCCTAAGCAGCATTCCCATTATGACTGTGAGTGATTACAATGAGTCAAGGTTTGGCTCTTGTCCTCTCAAAGCCTAGTTCACTCACACAGGCAAACTAAAACACAGAGAACACGATCCATTCACAAACGCCCAAGCTACAAATGTCATGAGGCATCCATACCGAGGGAACCCATAAACCTCTCGATCTAAAGAAAAAAATGGCTTCTCTGAATCGCCTCACAAGCCAGGGTTTTCAGGCTTTAACCGAATCCCAGTTCACATAGACATAATTCCATCATTCTCACTTGGCCTTTTTTTGAGGCTTTGAGAAGAGGTAGGAGCGAAACTATGTCTTTGAGCGATCAACATGCTCACCCAACCCTCTGGTTGCATTCTTTTGACAAACTTCTTTTACTGATATCCTTATGTTAATGTAAAATGTCATATCATGACACAACACATGGTATTATATCAGGTGCAACTTTATTATCTTTCTTGAGGCTATAGATCGATAAATGAAAATTGACCTCTATGCAATTTTACTATGCTTGCTGAGTTATGACTGTCCTTAAAGACTCTCATTGCCTTAGAGAGAGACTTTATTTTGGATATCACACTACCTGGTCATGTTGTCATCTAGCAGTCTAAATTAGTCTAGTCACAATTCTTTCTTGTGATGATAAATGAACGATTTGTTTAAAAGTAATGTGCCACTCCCACTGATGTAATTAGTGGTTTGAATGAAAATCACTTTTCTTTTGACAAAGAATGAAAATCATTCTTTTGATAAAAAAATGAAAATCACTCTCAGTGATGGTGGGTTGGCAGTCCTGAAGATGCGTTGTTGCATCGCATGCACAACATGGCATTTCCCAATCGAAGGCAGTGATTACATAGCTTCTTCTCGGCTAGAAAAGCATTTTTGTATAATTCTCCAAGGGATGTTGCCTGAAGGGGGATGTTTTTTGTTGCCAAGATCTTTGAAACTTCATCTCCTAAAGGTTTTGGGCAGGTATATGTCTACTTGAGGTTTCACATCATCATGTCCTCCTAGGGTATTGGGACATTTGCTCATTATGCCTTTCAAGGTCTTTCTTGGTGAAGGAGCAACATTTTGCTCTATGATATTTTTCTCTTGCTTGGGAGACAAAATGCTTGGAATTCCCTAAGAGGTATGAATACGTACCATGAAGGTTTCTAGTGAATCTGACTGGATCAACTAGAGTTGTAAAGCGACCGTAAACCCTAAACTTAAAACAATTTTAAAACAATGAGGCGACCCTAAACCTTAAACCTAAACAATTTTAAAATAATCCTTAAACTGAGGTAACTTTATGGCGAACGAAACCCTAACCTATTGATGTAAAAGATCCATAGAATGGCTATCACAGAGCATACGGGCGTGTAAGGGCAATCAACAAGAAAACATAGAGGGTGGAGAGATGAAATATCAAAGTGAAAAACCAAGAAAAAATTAAGCACACAAAACACATGAATATGTCATTGGTTTAGTTTATTAGTTTAGTAGTATCTGAACCTTTATTGGTATCAGAGCCAAGTAAGTCTTCCATAAGACGAGAGTAAGTGCGTCAGATATCTGAAATGCTAAAGATAACAATGAGTACCAAAAGACTATCCAATACGTCTGAATCCCTAAGCTCTTCTTGCTCATCAGTTAGATCCAGTTCAGTTTTAGCATTACAAAGGCTATACCAAATAGATTATATCCTTGAAGCCTCAACCAGCACTCTCCCAGAATTACCCCTCCTAAACCCCTATCATATATTTAAAAAGGACTTTTCACCATCCGTCAACAAAACCATACGAATGCTAGTTAAACAAAAAGCACCATAGTCTACAAAACAATTCCTTCATACCTCTGGTTCTGACCAGTATCCTACACCTGCTACAGGTGAAGAACAACTATTTACCTTGACTTTGCAAGAACACCTTCCAAACCTTAAGAATGAAAAATATTGACATATTCATTTTGGAGCAGTAAGACTCGCATTAACATTTCATGGAAGAGAAGGCCTTCCAATCTCATCCAGAATAGCTTTACTAGACACAAAGTTCTTGAAATATGAGCATGCTTGCATTGCCACTGCTTCAACCACCTTAAATTATGGAACAATATTCATAAACTCTTTTTACAAATTTCACAATGACCCATGCAGATCCAAATATGCTGAAAGCTTTAAAAGTTCAAATACAAATAACCGGTACCCCAATGGTCTAAGATTCACACAATGCAACCTTTTACTAAATAACCTACAAAACCATGCCCTACAACTACCACTACCAAAGGAGCTCAATCCAAATAAATCTTTGTTCATAGTGAAACAAGAGCACCTTGCCACACTTATATACCCAATCAAATTTCAAGGGAAGAACTATTACGACTACTTCCAAACAAAGGGGTCACTTGTTATTAAAAATTAAGATAACCAGTTGAAAAACCTACCCAAGCAACAAACCCTGTATATGTTGCAATGGACGATGGAACTGTAGAAATCAGATTTCCAACAAATCTTCAAATAAACCCTACACAATCAATATTCTCAACACAAAATGTTAATAACTTCAATCATAGCCTTCAAAATTGATGGAACACCCATCCATGAAGGAAAGCCAAAGAAAAACACAAACCATTTGACCCCTTCGGTAATAGTGTTGGGTGTATTCATGACCATTTGACCAGTTTGATCTAATACATGAAGATATGAACAAACCAAAAATATAAAATAAAAAGAAATTTTCTGAACTAAAACATAAAGAAAGATATGAAAATGGAGATCCCACGATAGGAACCCTAGGTGAACAAACATGAAGGTATGAATTTTTAATAGACTATGGAAAGCCGAATCAAGTTCAACCAAACCCCTACTCTAGAAGAATGCCCCACACCCTATCAGCCACCAGGACCATCATCACCATCTACCCCACCCTTAATGCCATACTATCAAAAGGCTCTAAAATTTTTAGAGCCCCAACAAAAATTGGAAACTCAGCCCGTAGAATGTTATATGTTTGACCCCCTCCTCTTCAAACTACAATGAGAAATTCCCTCCATTAAAAACCTTTGAAAATCCAACTCGAGTTTATAGTCATACTTGAAAAATCGGAAAAAACCCAAATGTCCATGCCCAAGGTCAAAACCAACCCTTAGCTGCAAAAGCGGCTTTAAATTGACAATATGAAATTCCCATATCCAAAACAAAGCCTTGGTGCAAATCCTTGAAAACCAAAAATCACAAACCACAAATTGTTTTAGAATTAAAAACAAGAATTCAAAATCTTCATGACCACTTACTTGAAATATCAACTAAATATCATGAAAATCCTCAGAAAGCAAACAAACTATTAGTCCTCAAAGAAGAAGAAAAAATAAAACCCTAATCACACAATAGTACTATGAAATTACAGAAATGAAGATGAGAAAGAAGGAGAAGTAGAGAAGATGGAAGACGATTTCTAAAACTTCATCCTTCTGAGAACATGTCTGGTTCCTCTTATAGTCGTTCTGAGGCTTCGGATTTCAAACTCGTTTAATTCCGCATAATAGAAAGTTGGATGCTTTCTTATCTTTAATAGGACAAGCATATTATTTTGTAATTTGGAATAGTGAAAAGTTGATTCTTTTCGTACTGTCGGCAACACAGTAAAAGTAGATTCTTGTACAGTCATCTTCTTTTGTATGGACACATGTGCTGAATAAAGCTACAGTCGATCCGTCCAGTATCATTACTTGTCTAGTATGTTTTAGTGCCACGGTCTCACTACGCTTCTATCCTTCCATCATGTTTTGAATATTGAAATCTCCCTCCAATACTATCAAAACTATAATCACTTAAATCATCTTTTGGACCACGACATGCTTCCCTTCAAGATAAGCATTTTTGAATTCTTATTCAAAAATATCATTTGCTTCCATGATAAATTCGATTGGCATGTCTAGTATTGCAGGCCTTTCACATAGGGTCACAAATTCTTCTGTCTCTCTTAATTGTTTAACAGTAGGACAGTGGCTTGTTGGCAAAGATGTGACAAATAATCTTCTTCCATCACTAATTTTGAAAGAATGATCATATCCTCGGGGAACAAATTTCTTGGCTAAATGAAACAATATTTTTTTATTGCATATTTTTTAACATTCTGGCCAGAAATATCTTCTTCTTTTATCAAATACCAAATTTGATAAGGTTGATAAAATCTTTCTCGAGATCTCCAAACAATTGTGCTTATAATAGCATAAAGTAAATTATTTATTGAATTTTCAGGACTTGAAAACTTTATATAGCATACTATTTGTAAAATTTGAGAAATGTCTGATCCGCATCCATTCTAGATGCTCAAAGACTAATCTTCCCGTAATTCTCCAAGCAATTGCAACAGAACACCATTCTTCATGATTAATGATTATATGACGGTTTTAATATTATTTCGGGAATCTTTGAACAAATCAGGATAATACTGTTTAAGTAGATCCAAAATTTTGAAAGCCTGTTCAGAATCAACAATTTTAGATATTTTTTCAAAAACTCCAAAAGGTAAGACAGTTCTTGCCTTTTCGTATAAACATATTCTTTTGATTTTTTCAAATATTGGCTCATTAGTTTGATTATCTATGAGATGAGCAATTTCTAAAAACCAATTGATTTTATCAAAAGAAAATTCTTCATTCTAGTATGTTAGTTTAAATGACTCACATACCTTTTCTTTTAATTTTGAAAATTCTATACTCTGATTTGCTATCAGGTCTGACGATTTTCCCATATACTTTCGAAATTTTGATATGTTTTCGAAAATATGGTTTTTCCGTACCTCGTTTAGTTCTTCATAAATGTCATTGGGTATTTTAGGATTTCGATAAAAACTGGAAATTATTTTAGTTTCAACTGGAATAAATTCCTGAATCTGTTTTTATATTTTTACAATGCCTTTGTAAGATAACGGTTCAAAAGTTTGAGATTGAGCAAAGTGAGAATATAAAGGGTGTTCTCTAGTTTTCTTTTTTTGGTTGTATCTCAAGTTTAATTCTCTCATTTGTTTAGGACATTCGTCCTTTTTCTCCTTGCCTAGAACTGCCTTCTTATTTTTGTCCATCTGGCTTGTTTGTATTCATGTTGAACAAATCTGCAAGAACATTATTAGTTCCTTTAATATATTTGACCTGAAAATTATAATGGTGAATTTGATTAGACCATTGAAATTCTTCTGAGATTATCTTCCCCTTTTTTATTTGTGAGAAAATCTTGTACCACTTTATTATCCGTTCTGATAATGAATTTTTCTGGTGCCAAATATATATGAAATCTCTTTATTCCTCTAAGAACTGAAAAAAATTCTTTTTCATATGTGATATAATTTTTCTCATTTGGCTTAAATTTGCTTGAATTATATCCTCATATAAGTTCTTTATTCACCATAAGTTTCAAAATTGCGCCCCAATTTTTATTTAAAGCATCAGTTTCGAGGATAAGTTTATTCCCTTTCTTAAGAAAATAAACAGTTGGTACATTTTAAAGATCAGCTTTAAATTTTTTGACTATTTCTAAGTCTTTAACATCCCTAGTATTATCAAGATCAGCTTTAAATTTTTTGACTATTTTTAAGACTTTAGTACTATTTTTAAGACTTTAGTATTCCCAGTGATTTCTTTATCTTTTTTGAGCTTCTCTAATAAAATTTTCTTTTTAGAGAGATTTGGAATAAAATTTCTTTCGTAGTTAAGAACTCCTAGGAAACTTTGCAAATGTTTTTATCCACGAGTTTGTCAGGAAAAGTTTTTATTTTGGCGACAATATGCTCTTGTGATCTTGTACCTTTTTGGTCTAAGATTATTCTTAAAAATTCAGTTGTCGTTTTTTCAATTTCAATCTTTTTAGGGTTTGAGATAATTCCATTATCTAGGAACTTACCGTATATTATTTTTAGATGTTTTTTATGATCTTCTAGTGTTTTAGAAAATACTAATAAATCATCAATGTAAACTACACAAAAGTCTTTTAGGTCTAAAAGATTTTGTCCATCCATCTTTGAAAAGTTTGTGGAGCATTACACAATCCAAAAGGCGTAACACTCCATTGGTGTGGTAATGACTGTAGGGAGCACTAAGAGCCATCAATGGCTTTGATTCTTGTATTAACATAATTTGTCAAAAACTTGGTTTACAATCAAACTTATTATAATATTTTGAATTCTTTGTTGATGGATTAATATCTCTTTTCTAGGTATAAAATATCCGTCAAATTCCATGCTTTGATTTAGTCTTTGGTAATTTATAACCATTCTGGCTTTGTCACTTTTTTCTTCATTATGGTTTATTACCATAAAAGCAGGGCTAGAATGTGGACTTGCAGTTGGGACTATAACTTCTATTTCTAAATATTCTTTTAATTGTATAGAAAATTCATCTATATCTTTTTTAGTATAGAACATGGCTTAACTCTAATAATCATGTTTAGACAATATTTAGGGTTTCTAGACCATAGCTTTAGAGAATTATAACTGAAATTTTATTTAAAAGTTATATATACCCAGTGATTTTCATTAAGTTCTTTTATTTCATTGTATCCTAGAAGTATAGGAATGGATACCACGTCTCCTTTTTGAGTAAGGACCACTTTGTCGTCATGGATTTCTAATAAATAGTGATTTTGAAAGAAATTGTTTCCAGAATAAAATCACCATGCATGAAAGGAAAGTATAAAAGTTTTGAAGCAAGAAATTTTTTATTTCGTAACCAGCCTCAAACATTTTTGACTTTACACTCTATTCCAATTGCGTGTATAGGAGTAGTCATTTTTTTCCCATTTTTCTAATGGTAGGGCAGTTGGACTACAAGCACATGTAGCTTCTGTATCTATTAAAATATCCAGATGATATAAGTTTATATCCTAAAAAATTAAATTCACCCAAAAGAAATATATTTTTCTGTTTTGGTGATGGGAAAAACAATTTCCTCATCTTTTCCAACTTCTATCCTAGAAACAGTTAGAAACTGTTACATTTCTTCTGAAGAGGATCTCGAAAAAACAGGTATTTGGATATTTTTTAAGCCCCAAGGGTTTTGGGATAATTATGGATTTCTGCTTTTTATCTATTTGATCAAAACTGTCTTTTTTCTTCAATGACATTTCTAGATTTATGAAAAATTCAATCTTCTGTTTAAGAATCATTGATCATTAAAATATATGTTATTTCCATAAGCTTGGAAAGTAACATGATATACTTCCTATTTTGAAGTTTTATCAATAAAGTTTTAAATCAACCAATTTGTTGAGATTTCTAAATCGCGCCAATTGATTAATTTTGGCTGAATCTCTCTATCAAAATTATGAGGTTCAAACACTTCTACAAATCTATTGTCTATGTCTTTTGTAGATGTTTTTGTAGTATTTGTCAATTCATAGATTGCTTTTCATTCAATTGCAAGATCAAAACTATCTTATTTAATTCCAACATTTTTTGTTTGAATGATTATTTTAACGGTATCCATGATATTTTTAACTTGTACTGAGAAAAAGTAATTAGGTTTTATTTTAACCCAAACTTTTTCAGTAACCAAATTAGATTGTAATCCTCCTATTATTGCCTTAATAGGATCTTTAAATCTATTATCCAAGGCGACAACCAACAGTGGAATATCTCTTCATTCTCGAAATAAAGCCGTTATTTCGATTAAAATTACACCAATATGCATATATCTAAGTTTTGGATATTACTTTATCATTCTTGCAACTTTAGCTTTGTCAAAAATAGTTATTTCAATAGATCAATTTTCTGAGGCTTTAGCATATGCATTTCCACTTAAGTGCTCAAAGTGTCTTGCATTCCAAAATTGAAATTTAGACAGCTTATATTTTTCTTTTTTGAGAACCTTTAATTTTTCTAATTTAGATTCGTTGATTGTAAATTCCTTATAAATTACATCACCTAAATTAAGAACTTGATGTTCTTCATCATTAGAAACTTTAGTTAGATTTTCTTCATTCCTCATGAAGACTAATTCTGAATCTGAATTGCTGTTTTTTTATGTAGTTTCTACTTCAAATATAATTGATTCATTATCAGATATTTCTTCTCCAAAACAAATCTCAAACTTGTTTGCTTCAAGGATTTTTATCATTTTCTTGATATTTTTTCCTTTTTAAGGACAATTAGAAGCAATATGTTTATATTTAATACATATATAACAATGACAACCTTTTTTTGGTTTATTGTTGTTTTTCTTAACTAAGTAGCATTTTTTACGATTAAAATTTTTCCTCTTTTCCACTTTTTCCATTTGAATTTGTTTCTTTTGAAAAAATTCTTTAATTTTTTTCTCTTCGACACCAAATTCAAAATCATTTTTAAGATTTCAGCTACAGTCTTTCAAGCCAAGTCCTTTCTTGACTTGCTTTGCAGCTTTTAGAAAATGTTTTTCAATATTTTGAAAAACAAATTTTATTCTATTTCCGAGGGTATATTTTGATGTTGTTTTACTGACATATTTTACATAGTCAGTTCCACAAATTTCATCTCAAGGAATTGGTAATTTTCGGAAAAATTATTTTTTTCCAAAAATCTGTCTTAACATTGTCCAACATTTGATACCACTTTTGATATTCTTTAGCAAATGATTCGAATTCTTGAACCTTACAGAGTTTTAATTCTGACAATGTATAATTTGCATCATTTTGCAAACTATACAAATCAACATATCCACAAAATTCTTCCTTTAGGATTTTTGTGAAATCTTTTAAAATATCTTCCATTTCCTTATCTTTCTTTGAGAGTAAAGTACTTTTTCTACTTGTCTTTTAGTTGAATTCTCCCATTTTCTAGGAACTTGCAGGGTATCTCCTTACAATGTTCCTGCTAGATAGTCTAAAATGTTTTTTCTAGACCTATAATGAGATATAACTAGGGTCCTTGATTGGGTGAATTTAATATTTCAGAATATAAACCATATCATCTGGATATTTTAAAGATACAAGACCAACAACATGTGCGTGTAGTCTAACTGCCCCCCTATTATAAAAAAGGGAAAAAATGAATACTTCTATACACGCAACTGGAATAGAGTACAAAGCAAAAAATGTCTCAGTCTGACTAGGAAATAAAAAATTTCTCGTTCCAAAAATTTTAATCTTTCCTTTCATGCAGGTGATTTTAAAAATTTCTTTCTGAAAAACAATTTATTTCAAAATCACTATCCAATAGAAATCCATGAAGACAAATTGGTACTTACTCAAAAAGGAAAAACTGTATCAATTCTTATACTTCTAAAACACAATTATCGTTGTCAAATAGGATTCTCGCAGCAAAGCGTGGTGATTTTATCCAAGAAATCAATGAAATAAAACAATATAATGAAAATCATTGGTTACATAAAACTCTTAAACCAAATTTCAGTGATAATCATTTAAAGCTAAGGTATAGAAACCCTAGATATTGTGATCCAAACAGGATTATTAGAGTTAAGCCTATGGTCTATACTAAAAAAGATATAGACGAATTTTCTATACAAATAAAAGAACTTTTAGAAAAATGACTTATAGACCTAACTACAAGTCCACATTCAAGCCCTGCTTTTATAGGTAAGAAACCATAATGAAGAAAAAAGAAACATAGCCAGAATGGTTATAAATTACCAAAGACTAAATCAAAACCTTGAATTTGATGTATATTTTAATACCTAGAAAAGTTGTGTTAATCCATCAAACAAATAATTCAAAATATTATAGTAAGTTTGATTGTAAATCAAGTTTTTGGCGAATTATGTTAACAGAAGAGTCAAAACCATTGACTACTTTTAGGGCACTCTACAGTCATTGCCAATGGAGGTTACGCCTTATGGATTGTGTAATGCTCCTCAAATTTTTCAAAGATGGATGGACAAAATCTTTTCAGACCTAAAAGATTGATGATTTTTTAGTATTTTCAAAAACACTAGAAGATCATAAAAAACATCTAAAAATAATATACAGTAAAATCCTAGACAATGGAATTATCTCAAACCCTAAAAAGATTGAAATTGAAAAAACAACAATTGAATTTTTAGGAATATCTTAGACCAAAAAGGTAGAAGATTACAAAAGCATATTGTCGCCAAAATCAAAAATTTTCCTGACAAACTCGTGGAGAAAAAACATTTGCAAAGTTTCCTAGGAATTCTTAACCATGAAGGAAACTTTATTTCAAATCTCTCTAAAAAGAAGAAAATTTATTAAAGACGCCCAAAAATCATAAAGAAATCACTAGGGATACTAAAGACTTAGAAATAGTCAAAAAATTTAAAGCTGATCTTGAAAATGTACCAACTCTTTATTTTCCTAGGAAAGGGGAAAAACTGATCCTTGAAACTGATGCTTCAAATAAAAATTGGGGCGCAGTTTTGAAACCTATGGTGAATAAAGAACAACTTATATGAGGCTATAATTCAAGCAAATTTAAACCAAATGAGAAAAATTATACCACATATGAAAAAGAACTTCTTGCAGTTCTTAGAGGAATAAAGAGATTTCACATATATTTGGCACCATAAGAATTCAATATTAGGACAGATAATAAAGAGGTACAAGATTTTCTCACAAATAAAAAAGGGGAAGATAATCTCAGAAGAATTCGATGGTCTAATCAAATTCACCATTATAATTTTCAGGTCGAATATATTAAAAAAATTAATAATGTTCTTGCAGATCTTTTCAGCATGCATATAGACAAGCCAGATGGATAAAAGTAAGAAGGCAGTTCTAAGCAAGGAACAAAAGAACAAAAGTCTTAAACAAAAAAGAAAATTAAACTTGAGATACAACCAAAAAAAGAAAACTAGAGAAACCCGTATATATTCTCACTTTGCTCAATCTCAAACTTTTGAACCGTTATCTTACAAAGGCATTGTAAAAACATAAAAACAGATTCAGGAATTTATTCCAGTTGAAACTAAAATAATTTCCAGTTTTTATCGAAATCCTAAAATACCCAATGACATTTATGAAGAACTAAACGAGGTACGGAAAAACCATATTTTCGAAAACATATCAAAATTTCGAAAGTATATGGGAAAATCATCAGACCTGATAGCAAATCAGAGTATAGAATTTTCAAAATTAAAAGAAAAGGTATGTGAGTCATTTAAACTAACATACTAGAATGAAGAATTTTCTTTTGATAAAATCAATTGGTTTTTAGAAATTGCTCATCTCATAGATAATCAAAGTAATGAGCCAATATTTAAAAAAATCAAAAGAATATGTTTATACGAAAAGGCAAGAACTGTCTTACCTTTTGGAGTTTTTGAAAAAATATCTAAAATTGTTGATTCTGAACAGGCTTTCAAAATTTTGGATCTACTTAAACAGTATTATCCTGGTTTGTTCAAAGATTCCCGAAATAATATTAAAACCGTCATATAATCATTAATCATGAAGAATAGTGTTCTGTTGCAATTGCTTGGAGAATTACGGGAAGATTAGTCTTTAAGCATCTAGAATGGATGCGAATTAGACATTTCTCAAATTTTACAAATAGTATGCTATATAAAGTTTTCAAGTCCTGGAAATTCAATAAATAATTTACTTTTCATATTATAAGCACAATTGTTTGGAGATCTCGAGAAAGATTTTATCAACCTTATCAAATTTGGTATTTGATAAAAGAAGAAGATATTTCTGGCCAGAATGTTAAAAAATATGCTATAAAAAATATTGTTTCATTTAGCCAAGAAATTTGTTCCCCGGGGATATGATCATTCTTTCAAAATTAGTGACGGAAGAAGATTATTTGTCATATCTTTGCCAACAAGCCACTGTCCTACTGTTAAACAATTAAGAGAGACAGAAGAATTTGTGACCCTATGTGAAAGGCCTGCAAGACTAGACATGCCAATCGAATTTATCATGGAAGCAAATGATATTTTTGAAGAAGAATTCAAAAATGCTTATCTTGAATGGGAAGCGCGTCGTGGTCCAAAAGATGATTTAAGTGATTATAGTTTTGATAGTATTGGAGGGAGAATTCAATATTCAAAACATGATGGAAGGATAGAAGCGTAGTGAGACCGTGGCACTAAAACATACTAGACAAGTAATGATACTGGACGGATCGACTGTAGCTTTATTCAGCACATGTGTCTATACAAAAGAAGATGACTGTACAAGAATCTACTTTTACTGTGTTGCCGACAGTACGAAAAGAATCAACTTTTCACTATTCCAAATTACAAAATAATATGCTTGTCCTATTAAAGATAAGAAAGCATCCAACTTTCTGTTATGCGGAATTAAACGAGTTTGAAATCCGAAGCCTCAGAACGACTATAAGAGGAACCAGACAGGTTCACAGAAGGATGAAGTTTTAGAAATCGTCTTCCATCTTCTCTACTTCTCCTTCTTTCTCATCTTCATTACTGTAATTTCATAGTATTATTGTGTGAAGTATACTGTAATGATTTGGGTTTTCTTTTTTCTTCTAATTTGAGGACTAATAGTTTGTTTGCTTTCTGGAGAGCTTCATGGTATTTAACTGATGATATTTCAAGTAACTGGCCATGAGGAATTTGAATTCTTGTTTTTAATTCTAAAACGATTAATGGTTTGTGATTTTTGGTTTTCAAGGATTTGCACTAAGGCTTTGTTTTGGTTATGAGCATTTTCATATTGCTAATTTAAAGCCGCTTCTACAGCTAAGGATTGGTTTTGGCCTTGGGCATGGACATTTGGTTTTTTTCCAATTTTTCAAGTATGACTATAAACTCCTGCTGGATTTTCAAAGGTTTTTAATTATTTGTAATTCTGAAACAGAACTGGATCTAACTGATGAGCAAGCAGAGCTTAGGGATTCAGACGTATTGGACAGTCTTTTGGTACTCATTGTTATCTTAAGCATTTCAGATACCTGACGCACTTACTCTCATCTTATGGAAGACTTACTTGGCTTTGATACCAATAAAGGTGCAGATACTACTAAACTAATAAACTAAACCAATGACATATTCATGTGTTTTGTGTGCTTAATCTTTTCTTGGTTTTTCACTTTGATATTTCATCTCTCCACCCTCTGTGTTTTCTTGTTGATTGCCCTTACATGCCCGTACGCTCTTTGATAGCCACTCTATGGATCTTTTACATCAAAAGGTTAGGGTTTTGTTCGTCATAAAGTTACCTAAGTTTAAGGATTGTTTTAAAACTATATAGGTTTAAGGTTTAGGGTCGCCTTATTGTTTTAAAATTGTTTAAGTTTAGCATTTAGGCTTGCTTTACAACTCCAATTGATCCAGTCAGATTCACTAGAAACCTTCATGGCACATATTCATACCTCTTAGGGAATTCCCAGCATTTTGTCTCCCAAGCAAGAGAAAAAAATCATAAAGCAAAATGTTGCTCCTTGACCAATAGGAACCTTGAAAGGCATAATGAGCAAATGTCCCAATACCCTAGGAGGACATGATGATGTGAAACCTCAAGTAGACATACATGCACAAAACCTTTGGGAGAGGAAGTTTCAAAGATCTTGACAACAAAAAACATCCCCATCAGGCAACATCCCTTAGAGAATTATACCAAAATGCTTTTCTAGCCATAAAGAAGAAACTATGCAATCAGAAAAGAAATTCCTTGAGCAGATTGAAAAAACAATCAAGCTCTTACGGCTCATGCCTCTGCTCGAAAGGATTTACAGATGAAGTGCAAAGATGAGTCTCAGTTCTCATGCCCCAAAATAAGAAATCTCACTTCAAAAGGGAATAGAAACCAGAGAAACACAGATGGAAATTCCTCAGGAAAAAGCAAAGAAAATGACCAATTACAGGTGTTTCATCTGTAAGAAGAAAGGGAATTACGCCAAAAATTGTCCCAGAAAGCTAAAAAGAAACAAGGTTCTGCACCGAGTTTCTAAATATATGTCAAATCCCGATGCAGACCTCAAGCAAATTTTTCATTATATGATGAGACCTGCTCAAACTCTATCCTTTGTAATTGGATACTCATCTGACCCAAACTCAGAGCTTGAGTTTGAAGAATTGTTTACTTTAGAACCCCTTCCAAATCCAGGCTCAGAAATCAAAATCACCACCAAATACCGATGCCATTTATCCAAAGTCCAAATCTTGCTCGAGAAATATTCCAAGCCAATCCCAGCCATAGCCTTTTTCGATACTGGAGCAGCAGTATCAATCATAAATCTAGACCTTCTACCCCTAATCCATTGGAAGCCTTATGAGCAAACCTTCAGAGCTGCAAATGGTGAAAAATTCATGATTAACAAGATCAGTAAACCAATCACCATAAAACATTTCCCAAAATTCAAAATCCACCATAGGGTTCTTGGCTCCATTTACAAGGCAAAGATTTACAGATAGGATATGATGTCCTACATTCACTACTCCCAATGCTCAAATGGATAGATGATGGATTGAAATACCACAACCACCTTCTTCCCTGAACATCCACCCCAAACTTTTACCTACTTGTTGATTTCCAGACCAACATCATAAAAACCTCCTTTGCGGAGTCCCATACACAATTCCTTACCAAATGCCAGAATCCTCTCTAGAATAACCCCAAATACTTTGTTCAACTCCCATTAAAGAAAAATGAAGATAACAACCCAACCAAAGCAAGCCACCTTCGAAGGGAAAATGAAGGGGTAATAAGGTTGAAGTTCTCTCTGCTTAACTCCATGTTATCTCGAGTTGTTTAACGGTTACCGCTGTGCACCTCTGCTATGGGATTTACATCTTAGGCTCTGATATCAATTTAGGATAACAACAGCACCCTGAACCCTACCTTTTGAAAACCCTTTTGAAAGAAAAACCTTAAACTGAAAACTTGAAATTTAGGATAATAGCAGCACCCTGAACCCTAGCAAACCCTAAACCTTTTCCCTTTCGAAAACAAAACCTTAAACTGAAAATTTGAAAACCCTAAACCATTGTGATGTGAAGGATCCACTCAGAGTGGCCATCACAAAGCATACAGGTATCAAGCTATGGTAGGCATAAAGGATCACAAGAAAGGACACAAAGCCAAAAAGCTAGATATTTTTACTAAGGATCGTTGGAACTCTAACAAAACTTAGAGCCCTAAGAGAAGAGGCAAGAGGGGACGCTTCCCGAACTCTACATGATAATAATGTTTTCATTTTTTTATCCAAAGAATGATTTTCATTCGTTATCAAAAGAAAAATGATTTTCATTCCTACCTCTAATTACATCAGTGGGAGCGGCACATTACTTTTAAACAAATCGTTCATTTATCATCACAAGAAAGAATTGTGACAAGACTAGTTTCGACTGCTAAATGACAGCCTAGCCAGGTAGTGTGATATTCAAAATAAAGTCCCTCCCTAAGGCAATGAGAGTCTTTAAGGACAGTCATAACTCAGCAGGCATAGTAAAATTGCATAGAGGTCAATTTTCATTTATCGATCTATAGCCTCAAGAAAGATAATAAAGTTGCACCTGATATAATACCATGTGTTGTGTCATGATATAACATTTTACATGAACATAAGGATATCCGTAAAAGAAGTTTCTCAAAAGAATGCAACTAGAGGGTTGGGTGAGCATGTTGATCGCTCAAAGACATAGTTTCGCTCCTACCTCTTCACAAAGCCTCAAAAGGCCGAGTGGGAATGATGGAATTATGTCTGTGTGAACTGTGATTCGGTTAAAGCCTAAAAACCCTGGCTCGTGAGGCGATTGAGAGAAGCCATTTTTTTCTTTAGATCGAGATGTTTATGGGTTCCCTCGGTATGGATGCCTCATGACATTTGTAGACCATGCGTTTGTGAATGGATCGTGTTCTCTGTGTTTTAGTTTGCCCTATGTGAGTGAACTTAGGCTCTAAGAGGACAAGAGCCAAAACCCTAACTCATTGTAATCACTCACAGTCATAATGGGAATGCCGCTCAGGCCAATAAAGATGCCTATGCCACCTGGGTCTCTAAGAACCGCACTGCAATGAACACAATGACTGAGACATACACAAGAGAGTATGAGGTGTGCAGGATAGTGAATGAAATAATGGATAGCCCCAAGAAAGCATATGACACACCTTCACAAAACCGAAAGGTTTACATCATGAAGCAATTACTGGACTTTCGCATACCAGAGCAGTGGAAGGTCGGCGACCACGTACGATGATCAGCGAGCTCGATGCAGCCAAGATGACTTTTGATGTTCCAACCCATACTACTATATTTTTTCTCTACCCTGTCATCCTCATGGGATGTATTCACAGCAAACCTAGTGGCTATGAGACGCCGCTGGCATTTGACGAGATCGTGTATTTTCTGGAGGCCGAAGAAGAAAGAATGGCAAGGAAGGTCCATGTGGTAAAATCTAACCCCGATGGATCTAAAGTTGAAGAGAAGGCTTGGACCAGGACTCACCTAGCCCGGGAAGCCCGCCTAGCTCTCAATTGACTGTTTTTTAAAATCACTGAGCCCTACAGCAGCAAGAGAAACACGGCCATTCCAATCCCAAACTGCAACATAAATCCCACAACGAGAGTCATAATCCACTTTGGAGCTCCAAAGGCACAACTATAACCTCTACTGCCTCGCACCATGTCGAAGCTGAACAACTTGCCATGCAGAATGTCGTAGTGTCATGTTGCGTCTGAGATGCAAAGGAGCAGCATTAGGGACTGCCACACCACCATCACCTAGAGGAAATCATGTATACGGGAGGGGGATTCGGGACTACCACCCCACCTGCACCTAGAGCAAATCATGTCTAAGGGGGGGATTCGAGACTGCCACCCCACCATCACCTAAAGCAAATCATGTCTAGGGGGGGATTCGAGACTGCCACCCTACCATCACCTAGAGAAAATCATGTCTAAGAGGGGATGCATGCCTTCATCTGCTATAGTGGTTGGCCCATTTCATGTCGGGGACGTGACGACGCAGCCTCAAACCCATCCCCAGCACCATCACCCAGAGCGAATCATATCTGATGGCGAGGCAAAACATGCCATGCTCTGTCAGTGACGCAACAGCGCGGTAGCGTCAAGACTGCTACCCCACCACCACCGAGAGTGTATTCATTTCAGGGAGGGAGGCCGGTCTTCATCCGTTGTCACGTTGGGGATACCGCAGCATTCACTGCCTTCGATTGAGACATGCCATGTTGTGCATGCGACGCAACAACGCAGCTTCAGGACTGCCACTCCACCATCACCGAGAGCGAATTCATGTCATCCACTGCCTTAGCTTGATCAAGACGTGCCATGTTGCGGCTAAGACACAGCGGCACAATGTCAGGACCGCCTCCACCAT
>NW_006498445.1:735770-746726 GCF_000471905.2 Amborella trichopoda
TGAGAGAGAGAGAGAGAGGAGATAGGTACCTAGTTAAGAGAGAGAGAGAGAGGGGGAGATAGGTACCTAGTTAAAGAGAGCGGGGGTGAGAGAGAAGGAAAGTTACCTAAGTGAGAGAAAAATGTGAGAAACAAAGTTCCTAATGAAGTTCACAAATCATTAAATAAGTTACCTAGTCACCTTTTTTTGGTTATCACCAAAAGTCAATTGAAATCAAGTTCATGAATCATTAAAAGACTAAGATTTTGCTTTTCAAAGGTCAAAACAGCGACTATCTAAGTAATTGAAGATGTACCGCTAGAACCATAATCCAGTAAGGTAATAAGCAAATGGTTGTAGCTGCATGAAGCAAAAACAGATAGCTAATATCCTAAAACCAAATAGAAATTAGAGAATAGAGAACACACAACAGACGCGGCAATGATGATTCGTAAAATCCAAGGCACAAAAGACCATTTCTGTTGTAAGAATGCACCTTGAGTCCTGATGAAACAACAAAAATTACAGCAGTTATCATATTCAATTTCTCAAGTAAACTCAAAACAACGACTACGTAAGTAATTGAATATGTACCGCTAGAACTATAATCCAATAAGGTAATATGCAAATGGTTGAAGCTGAATGAAGCAAAAACAGATAGCTAATAATAGCCTAAAACCGAATAGAAATCAGAGTATAGAGAACGCACAACAGACGAGGCATTGATCATTCGTAAAAGCCAAGGTTTAATGCGCAAGCTGAATGAAGCAGAAACAAATAGGTACAAGCCTAAAACCAAATAGAAATCAAAGAAGAATAGAGAACGCACAACACACAGTGTAATGATGATTTCTAAAAGCCAAGGTACAAAAACCATTTCTGTTATAAGAATGCACCTTATATCCTGATGAAACAACAAAAAAACAAATTATGGCATTTATCATATTCAATTTCTCAAGTAAACTCGTAACAGAAAGCTACCAACACTGACAATTAAGTAAAAAAGTTCGAAAGTGAAATTTTTCATATGCCACTAGGTTTTAACCGTAAAAATTACAAGGCATTTTTTTTTTTTTTTACAATGGTGACATGAAATTTTTCAGATGCCACTTGTCTTAAATAAAATATTCTATGAAGCAATAGCCCATTTTGTTCGACATGCATACTAATTCTTATTTAATAAACCTAAAAGAAGTGGCAAACATACTTTTCAGCGTACTCTGTTATTAACCTTATACATTTAATTATTCATTCATTCACAAAATAACAAAGTACATCAACAAAATACAGCAGTAATGCAATTTATAAAAATTGCCATCAAAATATACAACATTACAACATTACAGAAAAAGAAAAGAAAACCTGCCTTTTTCCCCCTAACTCTAGACACATCTATATATCACTGTTAACACTTGCACCAGGACTCCATCTTTAGTCAAATGCTGCTGAGTTTTTTTCTCTATATACATGCATGAACCTAACATCTTTATCAGCAGAATGATGCATAACCTTATCCCAAAGCATCATAAGAGACCATGGAACCTCCATTTCCTTCTTACACCAACAAATCGCATTCATGGAATCACCCTCAATGATCCACTTATCACCAAATTGCTCAGCCAATTTAATCCCTTGCAACACTGATCTCATTTCAGCCTCATTTGTTGTAATAATACCCACAGGCCCACAATATCTCTTTAAAATTGTCCCGATACGATCCCTAAGTACCCCTTCAATAACAGCATCTCTATGGTAACCCAACCGATACCCACTCAGCTAACTTATGTTTTCCATTGAATCCATCCACTCCATCCCCTTCCCGTCAAAACATCTTCTATTCTTCTCCTTCCAAAGTTCCCACACAAGAGCCCCTTTAATGACTTTCCAAAGTGAATTTCCTTCAACCTTGAACATGACATTATGTGAAATTATTACATCCATGCTCTGTAACATCTACTGTAACACCACTTCCATCAACATCAAATTCCATATTTGCCATGATACTCACAAATGCAAAAACAGATGGTCACTGCTCTTCATCCTGTTTACAAAGAATATATATATTTGTTAAAATTTTCCCCCTTTTACTAAGCAAATGAATAATCAGCAGCCTGTACATGCTAAGCTACCAACTAAAACATTTTAATTTCTTTGGTATTGGCAACTTCCAAAGCACCTCGTCCATCTTCTTCTATCGGTAAAGAGCAAGACAGGCCTAACTAACAGTAAAAGCCCCTTCTTTGGTTCCCAAATGATCGTATCTCTTTTTCTTGGACAGTAATAGAACTCTTGTGACATCTGCAAACACCTAAAATATTGGTCCATGTCCTCTTTCACAATCTTGTTGTAGATGCGAGTAATATTCCAGATAGCATCATACCCATATCAAGTGACCATTTCTTTAATATTTGAATTTTTTGAAGCCACTTTTTCAAACAAAGCTGGGAACTGTATACCTTTGTACACCTGTCCCCCATCCACTTCTGTTGCCAGAATCTGTTTTGCTCCCCATCTCTTCCAAATCAAAGTTATACTTTTCTTGTTTAAATCCTTAACTACCATATTACGTTGTAGGTCTTTCCCATGTTTCAAACCCATTCCACCTAGTTTCATAGGGATACAAACCTTAACACAAGCCACCAAACTGGTGTTTTTTTTCTTTTTCTTTTTCTCCCCACAAAAGTCTCTTTTGACAGACTTGGCAATATCTCTTGGTATTTATTCTAAACAAATATCTCTTGGTATTCTAAACAAAAACATAGTAAACTGGTAAGTCGACTTTGTCAACTTAATTAAAGTCAATCTCATTCCCAAGGATAAAATTTAGCTTTCCATAAGTCAAGCTTAAACTGTACTCTTTGGATCACAGGGTCCTAGATCTAAGAGAGCCCTTGACTCAATTAGAGGTAATCCCAAATACTTTAACACGAAACTTCCTTACAGCGCATCCAAGGATTGCAGCGTACTATAAATGTGATCTATCACTCACTTCAAATCCCTACAATAGTCCAGCCTCCACTCTTTAGCATAACACTAAATATTTCAGCCATTAAGGTAAACAAAAAAAGGGATAGTGGATCACCTTGCACATCTTGTTGCTTTGAAAAAGGCTTTTGAGATCAAAACTGAAACATGGGCAGAACTAAAACAATCCTCAATACAAGTTATCCATTTAACTCCAAAACCCATTGCATCAATTGCTTTCATAAGCACACCCCAGTCTACCTTGACATAGGCCTTTTCCAAATCAATTTTAGATGTTAAGCCTGCCTCCCCCCTAGCTTTACAGTTTAAGCACACAAAATATTATTCGTTATATGTCTCCCTTTTATAAATGCAGACTATGTGGCCCATTACAGGGCAAAATATTTCGTGTGCTAAAAGTGTAAAGCTAGGGGGCAGGCTATGTGGCCCATTATAGGGCTTATGCTTCTCTACCTAGCATTAGTTAACACTTCAAATAAATAAATCTAGAGCCATCCCAGATGTGTTTTTCATGGGGGTTGCCCCAATGCATAACTACTCCTCCCATTTCACCTCCCCTTCTCCCTGTACTTTGTCTTCCTTTCCTTTGTTTACAACTCCGAAAGCAACTTGGTGCATCCGTTTCCCTTAACTTTGCTCTCAAAAAAATAAAACTAAAAGAAAAGGATAATAATTCCTAGCTTAATACTTAGGAATGATACCCAACTTTAGGCTTTTTAAACATGGCAGTTTATTTCTAAAATTCACTTACAATTTGTCTCCCAAAATTACATCCCCATGAGATGTGAATCTAACATGATTGCAGAAACCATCAACCATAACAAAAAGGTTCACAAGCCAAGCTTCCGAACAACATGCTAAGTCACTGAAATAACCTTTAGATATCAATTCCAAAAAAAAAAAAAATTACCTCAAAAAAACAAGATATCAATTCCAAAACTCGGTACCATTCCCTAGAGCTAGTGAGTATTTAATTCTTCATCAAACATGTATAAAGGGACATGTTCATGAGAAAGGTATATTCAACAGTTCCACTATTGGATACTTGTACATGCTTAATTCATGGGCGTTGACAAAATACAACACTGATACCCAAAAAAAGACAATCCTATGTACTTTTAGTATAAAAAGACACAAATATAAACATATAACAAAAACAGAAACCATCAACCATATAAAATGTTCACATGCCAAGGTTCCGAACAACAAGGTGACTAAATTCACCTTTAGATAGATTCTTCAAAAACTCGGTACCCTTTCCTAGAGCTAGTGAGTATTTAACTCTTCATCAAACATGTCTAAAGGGACAGTTTTTTGAGAAAGGTGTATTTGAGCAGTTCTAATACTGGATAAATATGCTTGCATGGGTGTCGACACAATACAACACTGATACAGAAAAAAGACTTAGGTACTTCTAGTATAAAAAGACACAAATATAAACATATAACAAAAACAGAACATATATGTTTCCATTATTTCATGTAAGTCGAAAAGGAAAACTTGTATCAGCATGCACCTTGGATTTTGAAAATTGTAGATTCCAATCACTAGTCCTCACTACCATGTCCATATATTTGGGTATCTTAGGTCTCAAATGACTAATGCTGGTAATAACCTAGTTCTCATCTTTAGAGTGGAATAATTTACACTAGAAAGACAACCTTGATACCGGTAGGAGATCATGCGTCGATCCTTGAATATTCTTGAGCATAATAGATGGGAAGGAATATATTCTTGGGCTTAATACAAGGATGGATTTCTCAAAATTTAGCAATACATTTCAAATTTAACATGCGCACCTATGTCCTTAGATTTCACAAATCTTCTATATTTTCTTGTTTCTTTAAATTCTACAGCCCCCAATTTGACATTAAAAAGCATACTAATATGAATCTCGTTTTCTTCAGTTTTCATTTTCAGCTCAACCAAGGATACTCTGTTTCCATGTACTATAACACAAATAATTGAAAGAACTAATTATTATGCCAAATGGCCTACCCTCAAAGGGACAGTCGAGAGGCAAGATAGGGTTTTCTCAGTAACTACACTGTAAATCAATATATATATATATATATATATATATATATATATGGGCTTCCTGGATTTAGGGCTGCGATGGATTAGGGCTTCTTTTCCTGTATTGAGAGAGATCAAGAGGTTGCAGGAAAAAGGGGGAAAGAGAAAGGCAGATTCAAAGATCAGGAGAGAGAGAGAGGGAGACGGAAAGGGAGACTGCAGAGAAGAGAGGAGGAAGAGGGAAGGTGTAGAGAGGGCGGGGTGGAAGGGCTTCTCCACCTGCATTCAAATTGAAAAAAATGATCGGTGGGGAAGAGGGAGAGAGATCAGTATATGGGGCGAGAGAGTGAATTAGCGATGGGAGAGAAGAGAGAAGAAAGAGGAAATTAGGGGAAAAATGGTCGGTGGGAGAGAAGGAGAGAAATCGGTTGACGGAGAGAGAGAGATGGGCAAGAAACAAAAAGAGATGATGGGAGAGAAGAAAGAGAGATTTAGAGAGAGAAATTACCTGCTATAGGAAGTGATTTCCACTTCCTATCATGCATGCCCTAATTTTAGAGAGAGACTCTCGTTCAAAATTAATTTTAGAGAGGGAAAGAGAATCCTCTTCCCTGGTTGTAGCGAGAAGCTCCTTGCCACCAGGAGAAAGTTAACTTAGAGAGAGGAGAGACGAGTTGCAGAGAGAATATCGCATTAGAGAGAGAGTAATTTGAAAATGGGTTTGAATGAGGAAGATGCGGAAGGTTTTATAATCTTTGGGATCCCAACCGTTTTGGGGTCCATAAACAGTCAGCATGCATCTGATCCAACGGTCATCTTTGGAAATCCCATGTCCCAGGTGGGGCAGGGACCTCGTACGCTTCTATGTATTCATGCCTAAACATTTCATGCTACCAAGGGATCATGCTGTTCATTTACTCTCTAGGTCAAAATTAAATAATTTTGAGGGATATAGCCTTTCAAGGTATATGCAATTAACAAAAAAAAAAAAATCCCAAATTGCATTATTTTATGGGCCGGAAAGAAATAAGCTTCAAGATTAAATAGATGCCGTTTAATTTTTGAAGGGTGAGATTTTAGTGTTCGAAAACTAATAGTTCAGATTTTGTTCTTTTGAATATTTTTATCTAATAATTTTTAAGTGTTTCTGAAATTTCAGATCAAATAAATTTCCTAGAGATAGTCTTTTGCTAGAGGAGTAAGTGTGTAAAAATGCTTTTGAATAATTTCATCTAGTGAATTTTAAGTGTTTCTGAAGATTTCAGATCAAATAAATTTCCTGAGTTAGTCTTTTGCCTACGGGAGTAAGTGTGTACAAATCTCCCACAGGACTAGGAATACATTTTGAACCCCAAATTTTGGGGGTATAACCTCTTCAGCCCAATCTTATATTCAATTAAAAGAATTTCCAAATTACGTTCTCTATGGGCTATAAGAAAATAATGCCTCAAGATTAAATAGAAACCAATGAATTTATGAAGGATGAGATCTAATTAGTGGAAAACTCAAATTCCATATTCAAATTACATTCTCTATGGGCTATAAGAAAACAATGCCTCAAGATTACATAGAAGCCAATGAATTTTTGGAGGATGAGATCTAATTGGTGGAAAACTCAAATTTCATATTTTTATTGTTTTGAATATTATCATTGGAGTAAATTTTAAGAGGTTCCCTAATTTTGGATCAATAAAATATTTCCAAGTTAGTTTTCTTAAAACACGCTCCAAGGGAGAATAGCTTATCTAAAATTAATATTACCTAGATAATATAAGTCTATTAGCTGTTGGTGCATATATTATATTATATGTAATATTATTTAATTATTTAACTTTTTTAATTACTTTGAGCTATTTTTAGCTATTTATGGCTAAAACATAAGGTTTTTAGCAAATTACTTTCAACAGAGTAAAAGCAATTTTACATAAATATGAATTCATACTTAAAATTACCAATAGGTTATCACAGACATAACACACATTGCTAAACAATGGATCAGTTATTGTCAGGATTAAGGTAATTGAAAAGGAAATTATCACAAATATACCTATATTTTAGCTTAATTCAGAAAAAATCCCCAACTTCCAAAAACCTTGTCTATACCCTTTCTCATTATTTCGGATTTTTTTGGACCAAAATGACCTTCACGGTAGTCTATTTACCATGAAAAATATTACGGTAATTTAAATACTGTAATGACTATCAAATTTTATACAGTAATTTAGATATATATAGTAATTTAATTACTGTAATATCATAATATCCAATTACGGTACTCGCACTACCGTAATACTTTACATAGATTATACGGTATTAAAATAACCATAATGCTCTCCTGCCTTTTTTTACTATTGTTTTTTCATAAAATCCTATTTTCGCTATTTCTTTACCATTTTCTTCTTTCTTAGCCTCCACTCTCTCTCATCCACTTTCTATCTCTCTCATCCATTTTCTATCATATCATCTATTATTTATCAATCTTTGAACGAGGTCTCTGAGAGCATCAAATATATACACCAACACTATTATATAGGTATGTCATCAAAATATTATGTTGTTTTTCTATAGTGCTTGATGTAGTTTGATTAAAATATTACATAAATAAGTTTTAGATTTATTTATATTGTTGCATAAATAAGTTTTAAATTTATTTATATTATTGCATAAATAAGTTTTAGATTTATTTAATTGCTGGCCATCAAAATAATATTTTTTTATAATACTTGATGTAGTTGGGTTAGCCATTGTAATTTTATTTATATTGTGGCATCTGTATTGCAATCTAGTGTCCCTCTAAAATGCAACATCCTCATTATATGTAAGTATTTTGAATCTTTTTATAAGTATTTTATATTTGTTTCTATCTG
Source organism: Amborella trichopoda (assembly GCF_000471905.2). The sequence continues at coordinate 743,618 of NW_006498445.1, forward strand.
AAATTTCTATGCAGTGATTGAGCTTGTACCCAACAATAATGGGTGACAACAGAGTGAAAATCATTTTACATTTTGGTGGTTTTTTTCAAGAGGAAATCTAATGATGGATGTATTTTCTATGATGGTGGGGACGTGAAGGTTATATTTTTTTAAGGGGATCCCATCATTTGACCAAGTAAAGGGTCACATGTCAAAAGTATCAAATTATGCCTCAAGTACCATGACTATTAAGTATGTTGACCTAGGATTACCAAGTAACAATAATATGATGCGTATTGATGATGATAATTGTAAATATGATGGAAGGGTATTTTCCTATCGCTATGTACATATCAAACAAACCTATTGAGTTTGACTGTACTTAATATCGACCACTAACGATGCCCTAATAATGGTCCATCAAGATTGGTCATATAAGAAGTTTGCAATGAAAATCATTAATTTTCTTATTTGTTAATTTTTTGTTTTGTGTTAGGATAATTCTAACTTGTCTTTAAATTTTTTTCTACAGCACTTACCGACCAGAGCAAGTAGTTCATAGTGAATGTGCTACTAGTATAGGCGTAGAAGATGAGCATGATTCAAAAATCAAGCGGCATATCGATGACATCGATCTTATAGAAAGCCCTTTTAGGATTAACCATTACGAAGTTGTACTTTGAGACGGTCAAGATTTTGATGACATACAGGCATGCCGTAATCACCTTATTGATTATGCCATATCACAAAACTTCAATATGAAGTTTATAAAAAGCGATGTGTGACGTGTATGTACGAGGTGTGCTGCAGATGGGTTTTCATGGAAAATGCATTATTGGAGGGTTAATACAACAAATTTCTTTAGGGTGAAGAAATTTGTAAACATGCACTCATGTGCCAAGGGAATATGTAAGGTTCATCAGCCACTTGCCCGAAGCCACTGGGTGGCAAGCAAGATCAAAGACCGTTTGAATGAAATGCCCAATCTGACACCTAGAGATCTAGTTAATAATATACAGCGTGATCACGGTATTATGCTATCTTATCAACAAGCATAGCGGGGAAAAGTGGTTGCACAAGAGATAAATGAGGGCTCCCACGTAAACGCATACGAGGATCTCGTAAATTACCTTCATAAGATCTGAATTACTAACCCTGAAACCGTCACGGTTATTCAAACAGATGATCATGATAGGTTTGAGCGTGTGTTTATTGGCAATCATACATGTTTGTATGGTTTTACATTTGGCTGTAGGCCACTGATGGGACTAGATGAGACATTTTTTAAGGAAAGATACAAAGGGATACTATTGGCTGCAGTTGGGGTAGATGCGAATGAAAATATATTTATCATAGCATATGCAGTGGTTAAGAGTGAAAATACACCAAGTTGGAATTGATTTCTAGAGCTTCTCTATGAGCAATTTTGTGAGAGGCCTGATTTGCCAGCATTTACTATTGTCTTAGATCATCATAAAAGGTTACAAGCTGCAATTGAAAAAGTATTTCTAACCAGTAAACAAGGCTATTGTATAAATTACCTTGTCGATAACTTCAAAAAGGCCTATAGAAATTCGGTACTCACAAAACTTTATTGGAAAGTTACACGTGCATTGTCTACAACCGACTTCGATGAGTACATGATAAAGATTAAGAGTGCAAATACTGAGGTCAATGACGGGATCATGTTACAGCATCCAAAATAAGTTGTATTGGGCTTCTCATCAACCCTGAGGGCGTTATCCTGATCTTAAAATGGAATTTATGATTTCAAATATTAAAATAAATAAATTGACTAACTAACATGATAGACAAAGAATATAATTTTAAATACTTGTACATACATCTCCTTCTTAGATCTTATGTGATATATGTTCTCTCTGTCTATTAAGCAATGTAGGAATCTCATGATCTCCAGGGAAGGGTGCATCTTCTGCCATAATCCCTGTTCAAAAACATCATAAACAACAAACTCATAGTAATCACACATGACTCTTTTGGTTTAATCACAGTGAATCAAATAGGTTTAATCACACTAGACTCTTTTGGTACAAGTGAGTCAAGTAGGTTTAATCATAGTGATTACTACACAAACGTACAAAAGAGCTTAAGCTCTAGGTGTGAACACGAGAAGTTATAAATCCCCAACCAATGCATACATGCGAAATGAACATGAGAAAGTATAATAAAATACAAACAAAAAATACACAATGTTGAACAACTTCAAAGAAACAAAGATTAGAAGAACAAGGTTGTCTGCTAGTCAAATCAATAGGTTGCCGACTCTCAGTGAGTTGCAACCTCACAGAAAAATTTTCTCGAACAATTTATGTTTGCACTATTGTGATGCAACAAAAAACTAATAAAAGGAAGGCAACAAACTACTTTATGTCAAATCTTGCATAAGAATAATAATATGTTTTAGCACAAGAGGGATTTCAATAAAAATATAGCATAACATAATCACAAAGATTGAGTTCACTAAATCAAGATCATGAAATTTTATCACTTAAAGAGACCAAAGCATAAGATAATTATGTAAGGCAATGACAATTATGATGCAAATAAAATATGTAAAAATCCCTAAATTATAAGCTACAAAAAATGCATGCAATTCATATGTCGACATTTACTCGACTTGTTGTTGCATGCAATACAATTTTCAATATTCCAAAAAAACAAATTGCACTAATTTTCAGAGACAGTTATGTGTCTCTGTCTCTCTAAAATTACAGTAGCAGCTCTATATCTCTCTCGAAAATTTCAACATCTTTTTCTGGATAAAATTACAGTAGCACTTATTTTATTTTTATTTTATTTATTTAATTAATTAAAGAGAGAATACTGATAATTTCGTTTAAAGGGATTAGCAAAAAAAAATGAGATTCAAAAATCACAAAAATCATAGCTTCTCATGAATATAATGGCAGTTCGCCACATTTCTTAGAGCCATGAGACATAAGTTCATATACAATTAGGATCATGCTATTGTTATCTCTATAAGACAACGTCCGTTTCATTAAGTGAAGCTCTCATCTATAACTATCTTGATATGTTAGATATGTAGCACATTTCCAAGTCTATTCGCATATATATATATATATATATATATATATATAACAAACAAAAA
>NW_006498445.1:756946-774399 GCF_000471905.2 Amborella trichopoda
AGAGAGAGAGAGAGAGAGAGAGAGAGATAGAGTGTGTGAGTGGGGGGATGATGAAAACCCTAGTGAGTATATGAGCGGTTCATAACTTTTATTTTTTGACCACTATGATTCCTTACAATGAGAGGTTCAGAACTAATAGTTCCAAACATAGAGTACTTCGGGGAAAAAAATTCAAAAAATTCAAAAAAAGAAAAAAGAACATGGACATCATAAGAGCAACATATAGGTGACATTCATTTAATACCTTAGGGGATACTAGCGTAAATCTCCCCAAACTTAGAGGGAAACAAAAAGGAAGACGAGGGAGGGCAAATAGAATTTAATTATTGTTTTCTAAGTGCCTGTAAGATTACATTCAATGGGAAAGTATTGATTTGTTACAAAATAACAAATTCAATCTCCGTTAAGAGAATACGTAACGAAATTTTTCCCTGTATATCACTATTTTTTCGGGTCATCGTGATATAGAACAGTTTAATAAGCTTACAAAAATAAAATTTAGAAAAGTACAAATAACTGAAATTAATATCTTAATCACAACCAAGGGTAACTGAAGTCTGACCCTAGAAAAGGTTGGCCATCAACGACGTCTTGTACCAAAACGACTCCGCCCCTTGTGATACCTAGGATTTCTGTATCCCATAGATATGCAAGCTTGGCCTGTTTGAGATTTCTCTTCAGTGGCATGTTTCGATCCTCTTCCCCATTACTTAGAAAAAAAACTCTGCCCAATCGAAACTCGCACTTAGAATAATAACTCGTAAACAATGGCAATACAAACACAAAATTTGGAAGAACCCCAAAAGTCCTATATACACTTAAAAGAATTACAGATATTCCGGCAAATTCAAATGTACCTCAGTCACTAAAAACATGCTTGCAAACACTTCGAAATAAAGAACATCATTGATTGATTAAGGATAAGCAGATTGCTCATTGAAGATCTTGAAGGAATCCACCACAGTATGCAATTTGTCTTTCATCTTTGCCCACCTCCTCTCGTTAGCTCCTGTCGTCAATGTGTAAAATTTCCCTACAATGAATTGAAATTAACAAAAGCATACGATAATCAGAAAAAGATTTTCTTAAGAGATGGACTCTCTCTCTCTCTCTCCCTCTCTCTCTCTCTCTTTCTCTCTGTTTTACTTGTAGGGAATAAATAGTAATTGATAGCCTACCGTTTCCAATTGTTATAGAGCCAAGTGCATGGCGGGTGTAGTTTGGTGCCTGAGCAACAAACTCAAAAGTGTAATAAGACTTCCCATCAACTGTATTCTGCAAAAGAGCAACACTCATGGAGTTGGTCTCATCATACAAAACGTTTGACCTTGTAACACAGAATCACAAACATGCTTCGCAGTCCATAGATATATCCAGGGTGTAGGTTAAAACCACTCGTTATATCTCCTTTCAACACAAGACAATCATCCCACATATCAATCTGCAAGAATATAAAAAACTAAACTAAACTGTAAATATGGCATATTGTAGCTTTGGTGCAGACAAGGTAAAGGTAATGCTGGAAACCAATGTTGAAGATGTACCAAACATATCCCCATCGGCATTCCATAAATCCGAAAGATTCCTACTGAATTTGTCTATAAATATAATTCCAAGCAGATACTTCTTTACTTTCTTCTTCTTTTCTGTTTATAAACAGAATAGTAAACAGAAGACCTTTTACCAAGTTGACAATCCATAATTCTGATGGAACCTTCCACATGTAGCTCCAAATAAGTGACGTGCATTCTATAACCATGTGATGACTACTGCACAGCAGAGGACTAGTGTCCCATTAGTCTAAACAACCTGAGACTGAGAACAAGAAGAAAAGATCTATGCTCCTGAGAGAACACAAATAAAGAGAAATTGAGATGAAATCGAATGATAACATGAGCCAAAATCACCAATTTATGTAAAACGTGTGTGTTTGCTAATTGATTTTCCATTGACGATGTTCAGCACAATCTTTATTTATTTTTTATTTTTTTGTTTTTGGAAATGTTAAATGTTTTCACTAATGCAACATTGATGTATAAATATGATTTCCAAATACAGAACCAAGTCTATATGCATCAGTTCTGTAAGAATTCGTAACAATCAGTAATCCTAGAGACTATCAAAACTGATTTAGAGATTCCGTCCTTTGTGAGGGTGTCCATTTCTTGCTTGGACACCCTTCTTGAATGTTTTAAGGTATTCAGAGTTTTCAACTGATCCCAGATTTCATTAAATATATTGTTCAAGTGCCAAGGCCATTCCCATACTTTGTTGTCCACCATGATCACATTGCTCAATTATGATTTTCGTTCATTGTGGATCAAGGTTCCTAAAAAATTAGTGGTGATCACGCCTGAACTTTACTGGATTCACACATATGAAGAGGGGCTGATTATGTCATTAACGTAAATGATTTCTTGCTATAACTCCTGTCCAGCTGGACCAGGATTTCACACGAACTGCCATTGAAGTTCATCTTCACCATATCTTACAAGGGTGGTATCCATCTCCCAGACCCATTTGCCTTCCTATCTCTTATGTATAATATGATTTTTGAAACTACCACCAAATGACTGTTGAACTCCTTTCTAGATCTTGCCTTCACTATGTTAGTGCTCCTTAGCTGTCCCTAATCTTATCCAACCCACAACTTTATCTTTGAGTTTTCTGTTGTTTCTTTCTGACCATATCGCTCATATGACTGCCATCCAATTAATCTTCACATGATAAGGCCCCTTTCTGTGAGAGATGGGGCAAATCACTGCACCAGAAGTGCTTCAAAAGATGGAGGTACAACCCAAAACAGGTCAAGAAGCTCCAACACAAAAGAAGAAATCTCAATAGCCTTAGAACAAGTTGAAGAAACAGGTGGTGCCTGTTTAAGCATTCTCTATACGCAAAATGAAAATACTTGAAATGGGCAAACTTTTGCATATGATGTTATGTATCTTCATTACTCTTAAGCCTACGAGGAAAGATGTTCTCAAATATTTGCAAAATAAGAGCTCAATTTTTATTTTATTTATTTTCTTTCTACCAAACTTAAAATGTGTTTTAAAATAGACTAGTGCTTTTGTAGAGAAAAAGAAAGTGCCATGAGAAGAGAGAGACAAGTGGCCATTGAAAGGCAACACTTGGCCATTCTCTCTCTACATGTGTCTCTCTAAGTTTTTTTTGTGGCTATATATAGGAAATGGTTTTGGGAGGCCTAGGTACCTTGGCTCGAGCTCTCTCTCTCTATCTTCTTTCTCTCTCTTAAAGATTCCTTGTGAGCTGAGTACCAGCGAATTGCCTCTCATCTCTGTGAGAGCCCTCCAATATCACAGGATAATTTACAACACCGTGTTGCATCTCACAATAGTTTTCTTTCTCTCGATTGTTTGCTAACCATTGTTTTGAAGCAAGCTTGTCTTCCCTTTTGTGCAATATATTGCTGAAAAACTCATTCTCAGCAAGATTCTCTCTCTAAAAAAGCTATGAAACTAAGCCTGCAAATCTCTACAAATTTGGTGAGTTTGTTCCAAGTTTTTCTTCATATTTTCCTTTTGAAATAGTACTCGAAGGTTGGAAAGGTTGTATGAGAAAGGGAAAAATTGTTGGGCATCATTTTATTTTGTTGGAATGATTCACTATGGGTTTTTGATAGGTACATGCTTGCTGGAAATTACATTGGAGTTGCTTAGAAGAGGTTTACAATAGTTACAATTGATTTTGGGTTTGTGGATAACAAAGTTAGTGATCTTTGTACATCCTCTTGAGTCCCAAAGAAATTTACAGAAAGTTTTTTAGAGTGTTTTGATAAGAGTTGCATACCATGTGTTTGTCGATATTTCAGGTCGAGTTCAAAACCCAGTTTGCATGTTACTGTAGCTATATTTACTTCTGCAAACCAAAAAGATCCACTGTTATTTGGCCAACATTTGGTATCAGAGCATAGGGGTTTTCAATTTGTATAAAAAATGCCTAATCCTAGAGCTGTATTGATAGACTTGGTAATTATTGATAAGCTTGATGGCCATAATTTCTCACTTTGGAAGAGTAAAGTATCTTATTTGCTGCATACTACGGATTTGTTGTATGTTATTGAAGAAGAAATCATATCTGAACCTGATATTGATTCTACACTTTCTGAGAGGTAATGCTACTTAAAATGGAAGAATGATAAATTTACATGTAAGGGTATTACCTTGGATTGTCTTAGTGATAGATTACATAAAGTCTTTGAACCCTACACTAATGCTAAAGACTTATGGGAGGCTATAGAGAAAAGGCACACCGAAGACAATTACATGTCAAAACATGAACTCTATGAAAGATATAACCAACACAAAATGAGATAGAACCAATCAATGCTAGAATTTTTTGATGACATGATTGTAATGGATAACCAACTTGCCGGTTATGGAGAACCCATATCCGATCATCATCAAATTATGAAGATAATAGAAAGACTCCCTAATTCATGCACAGAACTTAAGAAAAACTTGTGCCAAATGGTACGATCCACACCCTTGATGATTTAAGAGGACATCTTAGGATGGAAGAGAATGATAGGGCAAAAGCGAAAAATGAAAGAGCCCAATAGCAGGCTTATATGGCTACCAACAACAAGCTTATATGGCTACTCAAAAAAGGTATCCTAGACCTAATCATACGAAGAGAAAGGAGAATAAAGAAAAGAATGAGGAAACAAAGAAGAAGAGAAGAAAAGGAAAAATTCTTTAAAAAGTTAAGAAGAAATTTTAATTGTAACAAACTTGGTCATATTGCTAAATTTTGTAGGCCCCACCCAATGCTTTAAAAAGCGGACAGCCCAACGCCTAGGCGGTCTTCCTTGGGCGGCCGCCTAGGCGGTACGGAATCCGCCTAGGCGGCCGTCTAGCGCCCAGCCCTGGGCGACTACCCAGGGCCTGCGCCCTGCCCAGAGGCGGAAAAAATTTTTTTTTTTTTTTTTTCATTTTTTTCAAAGATATAAAAGTTAATAATGATGGCTTTTAGGTTCATTTGAACCCTAAACCCACCAGAACCCCTTTTAGAGTAACAGAAACCTCCAAAAAACTACATTTCATTGGATCGAATCATCGAAGTGTTTATCAAAGTTTGGAGTTCAAGTAACCAAAGTAAGTGCATTTTTTAGATTGCTTGCTTTATTTGGAGATGTATTCTTCAGGAGTTAGTCGGAGTGGAGATCCGAGTTGGAAATATGGATACAACCTGAATCCAAATGACAAAAATTGTGTTGAATGCAATTTTTGTGAAAAAGATACAAAAGGAGGTCTAAACCGGCTTAATAAACATCTTGCCGGTATTAAGGGGGATGTTGCCCCTTGTAAAAATGTTCATGAAGCTATCAAGGAGGAGATTAAGCAATTTTTAAGTTATGAAAAACAAAAATAAGAACAAAATCCTTGTCATAGATCTATTTTTGCTACTCCTAGAAAACGTGATCAGGGTTGGAAGTATGTGTACAACTCAAAACCAAATGATAAAAATTGTATTAAGGTGTAACTTTTGTGAAAAAGATACCAATGGGGTATTAGTCGATTCAAAAAACACCTTGCTGGTGTTAGAGGTAATGTTGCTTCTTGTACAAAGGTGCCTGAAGCAATTCGAGATGAGATTAGACATCTTCTGAATTTTAAAGAACCAAAAAAGGATGAAAATAAGCCTTGTTCTATGGAAGTATCTTTTCCAGGTTCTAGTCGGAGTGGTGATCCGGGTTGGAAGTATGGTTATAACCCGAATCCAAGTAATAAAAATCGTATTAAATGTAATTATTGTGGAAATGATACTAATCATCTGCACAAACTGTACATACTAGTAAGAGGAAGGTAGAAGAAGAGGAGGAAGAGGCAAATTCAGAAGAAACAAAGGAGAACGAGCATTATATTGAAGAGGGAGATGACTCTGATGATGATGGCCTCGACTCTGTTGCATATGATGAGGCTTGCCCTATTGATATTCCTTCTGATGATAATGATGATGATGATGACTGAAGACTCTTGCCTCTTGGTGCTGACTGCTGAGTGTTGTGTTGAGTGATGAGTGCTGACTCTTGTTAGACTGTATATTTTCTAAATTTCTGTTTATTTCTGTTGGGTTGAGTGTTGACTTTTATATCCTACACTTGTATGGTTTTACAGCTTACTATTTTAACAAAATGGATTATCAAAATTTTCTTCACGACATCTTTCTTTTTTTTCTTTTTTTTTCAACTTGGAATATGGTATATTGGGATTTTTACACTTTTTTTTCAACTGGGCAGCCGCCCAGGTTTTAGGCGCCCGCTTAGGCGCTAGGCGGCCTAGACCCCCCAAGCCGCCTAAGACCCGCCTAGAGCTTTTTGATACACTGGCCCCACCAAAGAAGATGGAGAGAGGAGAACCCAATCCCCCAAAGGATGTTCCATTCGTGGTAGAAGAGTCTCTCACGATCATCCCATCTGATGGTTGGTGGATTCACTCGGGTGCAACAAGGCATAAAACCACAAGCAAGAAGCTCGTGGTAGACTTTAGAGAGAAGAAGGTGGGTGATTGGAAGCTCTATATGGGAAACTCCTCTGGGTCCACATACTTGGTGAGGCAACCGTGAAGCTTCTTTTTCCTAGTGGGGGTACACTTACCCTTAATGATGTCCTTTATGCCCCAACATGAGGCATAACCTCATTTCCTTGTCTAAGGTGGATAAGAATGTGGTTGAAGTGAATGTAAAAAGGGGTAATATGACCTTTCTTAAGATGGTGTAGAAGTGGCTAAGGCCTCTCTTTGTGGCACGTTGTCTAAACTTGAAATTAATGAAATGAAATCATCTTCCTCTTATATTGTTGATTCTTCTTTCCAAGAAAGCTTTAATACATGGCATAGAAAATTATGACACATTGGCTATGAAAAATTGTCTAGAATGATGAAAGATAGACTAATTCCTTATAAAGAAAATGATAAATTCAACTGTGAAAGTTGTTTAAAAGGAAAGATGCATAGAAAACCATTCCCAAAAGGATCAAGGGCTGAAAGTGTTCTACACATACTCCACAGTGATATTTGTGGAGGATTAAATGCTAAAACATTTAAAGGACATGAATATTTTATCACTTTCATTGCTGATTATTCACAATAGACATATACATATTTGATTTCTCATAAAAGTGAATCTTTAGAAAAATTTAAAGACTATAACATGAAGGTAGAAAATCAACTAGATAGGAAGATTAAAATTTTGAGAAGTGATAGAGGTGGAGAATATACTTCCCTTGAGTTTGAAAACTTTTGTAAGGAACATGGGATCATTAGACAATGCATACTCCCTTATACATCCCAACAGAATGGTATGGTTGAAAGAAAAAATAGAACCTCACTAGAGATGGTTAATTGTATAATACAAGAAGCCAATGTATCTTACCAATTTTGGGAAAAGTTTTGTTAGCCTCAACTTATATACTAAATAGAATACCTAACAAATCTACAAATATAACTCCTTTTGAATTATGGTTTAATAAAAAACCTAATTTATATTACATAAGAGTTTGGGGTTGTCTAGCTCATGTCCTTAACCCAAACAGAGAAAAACTAGGACCTAAAACAATTAAATGCACTTTTGTTGGGTACTCAAGTCACTCTAAGGGTTACAGATTTTATGATTATGAGACTGAGACTAAGACTATCATAGAAAGCACAAATGCTCATTTCTTTGAGGATAAAGAAATGTCGAAAGGAAAACAACCTAGAATTATAGAAATAGAAGAAGAAGAAATGGGGCAACCTAGTGATTCTTATGAGAACCTTAGTAGTATTAACCGTATTCTTATTATAATAGAGCCTGGGAGAAGTACTAGGGAAACAAAGAGACCTAGTTACTTGGATGACTACTATATATATAACGTAGAACTTGATGATCAAGCCATGAGCTTCAAAGAGGCCATAAGTTCATCTAAGGTATCCAATTAGATGGAGGCAATGCAAGATGAATATAACTCATTGATGAAGAATGAGACATGGACCTCAGTAGACCCACTAGAAGGTTGTAGAGCCACTAGCGGTAAAGGGGTCCATTCTAAGAAATTGAATCCAAATGGAACAATTGATAGGTATAAAGCTAGACTTACTAGGGGTTTTACCCAAGTAGAAGGGGTAGATTGTAAAGAAACTTTGTCCCCTGTTGTTAGAAAGTCATCCACTAGGACTGTACTAGCAAAGAAAATTATAATAACTTTCATATAGATCAAATGAATGTAAAGACAGCATTCCTCAATAGAGAATTAGACGAAGAGACTTTTATGAGAAAACCTGAGGAATTCGAGTCTAAAGGGCAAGAAGGCAAAGGGTGCAAGTTAAAGAAATCTCTTTATGGACTTAAACAGTCCTCAAGATAATGGCATTTAAAGTTCAATGAGTCACTAAAGAATTATGGCTTTGTTAATACTAGTGTTGACTATTGTGTTTACATCCAAAGTAGTGGGGGTAGTCATCTTATTTTGGTGTTATATGTAGATGATATTATTAGTACAGGTGGTGATCCTAAGGTTACTAAAGATACCAAAGAGTGGTTCTTCGCAAATTGAGATGAAAGACTTAGGAGAACTAGAACAGATTCTTGGCATGCCAATTACAAGAGATAAGAAAAACAGATTACTCTACTTAAGCCAAGAATTATATACCGTAAAAATACTAAAAAGGTTTAGAATGGATGAATCTAAACTAATGGGAACCCCATATGAGAAAGGGTGTAAACTATCTAAGGACATGTGTCCTAAGACTGATAAGGACAAGGAGATTATGGAAAAGTTCCCTTATGCACAAGCAATAGGATCATTAAACTATTTAATGAACTGCACACGCCCTGACATAGGATATGCAGTGGGGGTTGTGAGGCATAGAGTAACCCAAGCATGGAACATTGGAAGGTAGTAAAGAGAATATTTAGATACCTCAAAGAGACCACCAGTTATAGCCTCTACTATGAAAATGGTGAATTAGAATTACAAGGCTAAAGTGATGCTAACTGGGCTGGTAGAGAGGATGAATTTAGATCTACATCTGGATGGCTTTTCACTTATGTGGGACGAAATGATATAGAAGTAACATATCCCCACACAGATTTCATAATAGCAGACCCATTGACTAAAGGTGTTAACATAAACACACATGAAAGGTGTGTAAGGGGTAAAGAATTGAGATCTACAGGTTTCTTGTGATACACCTGTGATGAGCCTTAGTAGCAACTATTGAACATGTGGAATATTATGTGATTACCCTTTGCATGTGTGGGATATTTGCTTTGTGGCAATGAGGCATATATGGCATATCCGTCTTTGTGGCGATGAAGCCGGTGTGGCATATCTAAGCGCCCTCCGAGGGAGGTCAGGTTATGTCTTCAGACATTTAATAGTTCACATATGTGGCAAAATCCCTCAGAGGGGTAAGTGTTACGAACCACCACCAGCTAGCAGTCTTTTGACTGTGTTATTCACATTGCGAGACTAGACAGGACAGTTATACTTGGCATGACTTATTGAGTATGACCTCTAGCTAGTAGTCTTTTGACTCCGTGTTCTACATTGTGATGGCCAGCTTGGATATCTGGAAAGTTAAACATGACCTCCGATTGGCAGTCTTTTAACTCTGTGATCCACATTATAATAGTTAAACTAGACAGTTGTATTTGGCATGACTCATTGAGAATGACCTCAAGTTGGCATATCTTATAAACACCGTTTTCCACTTTGCGATAGCTACTTTGGACAGTTTGAGGATCCTTATGGGATCGTGGCATGATTCACTATATTGATGGTTATTCACCTTTTCAGGTGACAATAACTCCTTTTAGTGATGTATGTTCCACGATGTGAGCGTCCGATGATACTAGCAAAAGGGAGAAAGTCCACTAATCTAGAAGCATGTAGGTGAAGATCACGCAATACCTCACGACAATTGATGAGCATGTAAATGTGGTTTTGATGCCATTGAGTGGATGACCATATGTGTGGATGAATTTGTTGTTTGAGGATGTACAGTTCAAGCAATTTCTATATAGCTACTAAAAGTTTGTATGATGGTTTTACAAATATTTAAAACAAGTAGGGGAATGTTAGAGAAAACGTGTTTTCAAGTATTTGCAAAATAAGGGCCCAATTTTTATTTTCTTTATTTTCTTTCTACCCTACTTAAAATTTATTTTAAAATAGATTGGTGCTTTTTATAGGGAAAAACAAAGGGCCATGTGAAGAGAGAGACAAGTGGTCATTGACAGGCAACACTTGGTCATTCTCTCTCTACATGCATCTCTCTCTAATTTTCTTTTGTGGCTATATATGGGAAATGGTTTTGAGAGGCTTAGGTACCTTTGAAAAATATCTCTCTAAAACCTCTTTCTCTCTCTTAAGCTTCATGGTGAGCTGGTATCAAGGACATGCCTCTCATCTCTGTGAAAGCCCTCTAGTGTCCTGGGATAATTTACAGCACTGTGTTGCATCTCACAATAGTTTTCTCTCTCTAAATTATTTGCTAACTATTGTTTTGTGCAATATGTTGCTAGAAAATTCATTCTCAACAAGATTCTCTCTCTAGAAATATATAAAAGTGGGCCTGCAAATCTTCACAAATTTGATGAGTTTGTGCCACGTTTTTTTCTTCATATTTTGCATCTGAAATAGTACTTGAAGGTTGGGAAAGGTTATATGAGCAAGGGAAAAATTATTGGGTACCATTTTATTTTGTTGGAATGATTTACTATGTGTTTTTTATGGGTACATGCTTACTGGAATTACATTTGAGGTTACTTAGAAGAGGTTTACAATAGTTGCAACTGATTTTGGGTTTTGATTCTTTTATGGATAACAACGATAGCGATCTTTGTACATCCTCTTGAGTCCCAAAGTTAAGAGTGTTTTGATAAGCGTTGCATGCCATATATTTCTTGATATTTCTGGTTGAGTTCAAAACCCAATTTGCATGTTACTATAGCTCTATTTACTTCGAAAAACCAAAAATATCCACTGTTATTGGTCCAACATGCAACCAATGTTGAAGCCTGATCTTTTGGCAGGACAAGAATGGACCACACGCTTCATATAGCAGCGTCAACATCTAGTCTCCAAGTTAGGATACAATTCATTGATTTCACGGAGAACTCACCTTGGCTCTCTAGAAACCATTTCAATCTATCTTCCCCATTTGGTGTGAAGAAGAAAACCTGCAAGTATTCAAGCATAATCTTGATCTTCTCAAATTCATCATCTTTTTGCACGTGTCTAAGGGGTGGGTTCCAAGGGTATTATGCCCTAGTCCCTTATTGATTATGACACCACGCCCCCAGATTTTTAGCCAGAGAAAACATCTCAAGATACCTCATATAGAGTGGTTCATCTCCAATCCAATGATCAAAATCAAAACCTCAATTTACTCCCTTTTCTCACTTGCAACCTGATATGGCTTGTAAACACAGAAATGGCATTAACTCACTTCTCTCCAGATTCATGAAAGACAATCATTGCTTCGATGTTAATTCATCAACCACCATTCTTTGTTGTTTGCAATAACTATCTTCCAAAGATACCCCAGCTGCGTGCCAAACCTACACAACCATTTGGTAAGGAGTGCCTGATTAGTTTCCTTTATCCTTCTGAAGCCCAGTCCCCCATTTCTTTTGTGCCCCACAAACACTTTCCATCTAACTAGATGGAACTTGTCTCTTGGTGCCGAGACTACCCAATGAAATTTGCTGATCAATTTTTCATATTCTTTGGGCCACCAAGGGAAGAATGAATGTATTCCACAAAATCTCCCAAAAAGAATAATAAAAGTGATGGGCAAAGAAACACAAAGAGCGATGGGCATAGAAACACAAGAAGATGTTGGCCCAAAAACAGTGGATCTTTCTAATTTTCAGAAGTAATTAGAGCTAAAGTAACATGTACGTTGGGTTTTAAACTCAACCAGAAATATTAACAAACATATGGCTTGCAACTCCTATCAAAACAGTCACAAAAGCTTGCTGTAAATTTGTTTAGGACTCAAAAGAGATGCACAAAGATCACTAGCTTTGTTATCTACAAAAGAATCAAAACCCAAAATCAATTGCAACTATTATAAACTTCTTCTAAGCAACCCAAATATAATTTCTAGTAAGCATATACCCATCAAAAAACCCATTGTAAATCATTACAACAAAATAAAATGATGGCCAATAATTTTTCCCTTCCTCATACAATATTTCCCAACCTTCAAGTATTGTTTCAAATGCAAACTATGAAGAAAAACTTCGAACAAACTCATCAAATTCGTAGAGATTTGTTGGCCCAGTTTTGTAGCCTTTCTAGAGAGAGAAATTTGTTGAGATTAAGCTTTCCATGAACATAGTGTATAAGAGGGAAGATAAGACTACTGCAAAACAATGGTTAGCAAATAATTTAGAGAGAGAAACTACTATGAGATGCAACACAGTGCTGTAAATTACCTTGTGATACTTGAGGGCTCTCACAGAGATGAGAGGCACATCCCTGATCCCCAGCTCACATGGAAGCTTAAGAGAGAGAAAGAGATTTTAGAGAGAGATAGTGCAAGGTACCCTAGCCTCCCAAAACCCATTCTCATACATAGCTACAAAAGAAAAAATGAGAGCGACACTTGTAGAGAGAGAATGGCCAAGTGTTGCCTCTCAATGGCCACTTGTCCCTCTCTTCACGGGGCCCTTTCTTTTTCTCTACAAAAAGCACTAGTTTATTTAAAAATACATTTTAAGTGGCATAGAAAAAGAAAAAAAATAAAATAAAAATTGCGCCCTTATTTTGCAAATATTTGGAAACACATTTTCTCTAATACAAGAGACAAAAACAATGTTTTTTACTTGACTTGGACTCAGAACTCAACATGACCACGCCGAGTTACTCAGGCGAATAAGGCAACTCTGGCCGAGCTGTGCCGAGCTCAAAAATGGCCCAAAAAAAGTTTTAAGAAAAGGGAAAAAAATCTTAAAATCTGTTAAAATACGAAAATGTACATAAAAGATGAGAAAACATTTTCAAAGAGTAAAAAAGGAAAATTGTTTGAAAATCATTTTCTCATAAAAATAAGAAATATAGAGAAAACCAAAAAATATGAATTTAAGAATATAAAACCCTAAGCAAAACTAAAAATAAATACCCTAAACGTATAAGCAAAACAAAAAATAAGTCATTTATAATTGATTTAATTAAAGATCAAATCAATAATGTTAACTTTAATTGTATTTATACAAGAATTTCATTCATTATGTACCCCCCGAGTTTGGCGGGGGATGCGGACTAGGCAACCCGCCAAGCCTAATTTACTCGGGGAAGTCCGAGTAAACTCAACCAAGTTGTAAAACATATGACAGAAGAGAACATCAAACCGCTGTATACTATGAATAAAGCAAACCCACTGTGAAAAGATTACACTCACTTCAAAATGATGCAGGAAAACCCAAATCATGTTCTAAACTCTCTCAAAGCCTCTTTAGCTCTATAAACTCCATTGAACTATTCACATATCACACAGGGTATAGGAATAGAGAAAGTAAAACTTTTAAAAATGACAAACACCATCATCATCATCGACATCACAGCCGTATCCCAATTATTAAGGGTTACTACATAAATTATGTTCTACCATTCGGCTCTATCAAGGGCCATACCCTCAATCAGACCATACTTGATATAAGGCATCGCTTACAGTGAACTTCCTAGCAAGAGCATATAACATAGGTCTAGAATTCATGAAAAGATCTGGTAAAGTGTTACTCCGGCTACCTACCTACAATCCCCCTCCTATATTAGCACTTGGCTTGGGGTCAGCACAACTGGCTTGGGACAAGCCATGGCGGAGTTAAAAAAAAAAGTCCAAGCATAATTCCACAATTTTCTTTATATTACAAATTCCATGAAAATATTTATGGTAAAAATTCTTAGACTAACCAAAATGTTTCTTAAAAGGCACTTTCCTTATTTTGGGTTGGACTAACCCCAGGTCTGGTTTCTTCATGATCGCGGCTGATTGTCTCCTTAACTAGCTCTCACATTCCCAAAGGGACTATGACCCTAATATGTGATGGTCAAATTTTTTTATAAGTACAATGTCATTGTTATAATTATTTCCTTATTCTTCAAAATAAGCTCCTATTTCTACCAATATATTGCATATAAAAAATAAATTTATCCTAATTAATACACTTCATTTCCTCTACGAGTATTGCCTACCCGTATTTCCCCTGTCCAAGTAAATGCCTATCCGCAGAATTTGAATGACTTTCCTAAAATATAATTCGATATAGTGCAATTATGAGGACATATTTAGGATCTGTTTGGTTGTAAACAACGATCTGCCCACAATCCCGATAATACAGGCCCGGGGTCCGGTGGATCTAGACCTGAATATGGGTGAAATTCCATCGTGGTTGAGCTCGTTCAACATTTCCCCAAGAAGGTGGCCATTCTAGGTCCAGAAGCTTGATCCTGAGCTCCGGGGCAAGGGATCTTGATTATAGACATTTTTTGAAATTAAGGATCTCAATCCACAAATTAGGGATCTAGATCCCTAGTTAATCGGATCCAGATCCCTCTCATCCAAATCATGGGAACATAAGTGGAATCGAACCTCCATCATGGAAGCAAGTTTCTTTTACATTCATACCAAGATCAGTAGCACATTTCAAAGATTCATTTACAGTGGAAGCATGGATCACCAACTTATTTGAGTTGTTTCTTATCACTAGCATTTTCATGAAACAGGGCTGTTTTCATGCCTGAAGACAGAATCCTCATTTTAGGTTTTCAGTTTCACTTTCTCACTTGGGAAACACTCTCCAAAGATAATAAAAATTTTAAAAAAGGGATTTTTTGTATTAAGGATACTTAAGTTATGAAATTCAGAAAAAGCATTAATCATATCATTCAACATACTTTGCTCCCGAGCTACCCTAGTTAAGTGCTCTGGGGAAGCCTCAATTCTAAGATGGCTTAGACCTCTATCCCATATGCTTCATCATTTGATCTTGGAAAATTTGATCATGCTCCCTTCATATTGGGATTACAATGCCTTTTAACTCACAGTTTATATATCTCATTCCCTATCCCAGGAATCTTTGTGCATCTCTCGACCTATGGTGCTGATCACAATCTAGGAACTGACCTTGCTCCCGATCCCGGTAACTATGGTTGGGAGGAGCGGGGGGGCGGGGACCAAATCACTTTCCAGAAGGAATAAGCTGGATCATTCCAAGCCCATGAATTAATTTGGTTTTGTAGGTGAAAAATACACCATGATGGGTGCCCGAATGTACCAAAAAAGGAAGTCATGGTTAGAGAGCGGTAGCCATATTGCAAAACCATTGCAATGTGGTGATATACCAAATTGCAAACCCTCATAAACCCTCATAACATTGCTGAACTTGGATATGGATGCTACATAAACATGACTAATACCCCTTGAGATAAGCTGGATCTAAGGGAAGCAAGCTTATCTTATTGCTCACAGCATAGGCAGAAAGGATTTCAGTTTCATGAACATCTTATAAATTGATACAATCCATTAAATAAATAAAAAAATTCTACTGGGCAATAATGTTAGCAAATTTAGAATATATGTTTCCTATGATGAGAACTTTCTATTTATCCCGTGACATAAATTAACATAAACAGTTCCACCTCAATTCCTTGTTATATCATGTACCCCAAGAGAATGAATCAATTTATATGAGATCAGGGTATAGTACATGCAATTAACAATGTGGGCAACAATGCCACTATTTTTACCTTTCAAGTCATAATTCCTCGAAACATAAAGGAGACTAAAGAAGCAACTATACAGAATTGGCTCGTACAGCGCATATAATAGACACTTAAGAGCAATTTTAAAGGGAACGAACAGATGCTTGCAAATGATAATACAGTGATATGTACATATTACAAAGAGAAAGGCAGCTATTCTCTTAAACAGGAATAGAAGCTATTCTTTTAAACAAAAATAGAGATTGAAGAACCAACGGGACATAACTCTCTTCTATACTATATATGGTATAAATATTGTTAACTTCTCTAACAGGCACTCAAGTTGGAGAACATAGACGATTTGCAACTTCCTCCCGAGATAACAAAAACAATTACACTCAAGTGCCTAGGTGAGTAAATTTGCTATTAGGTCTTCTTATTCATTTGAAGTGTTGCAATAACACCTCTGACCAAATTCTGCTTCAGTAGGAATGCATGATAGTCCGAAATGTATTTGGTTACCTCCTCAGAAATTGGATTTGATGTTAGATGAACTGTTTTTTATTACCTTGAAAGAGATTCGTTGATCCTTTAAAGAGTACAACAGGATCAATGCATTAGGTTATTGGTGATCAGATGTCATAGCTTGATTACAAATGATTGTAAGGTGAGAGGCAGCCCTACAATGCTTGACCTACTTGGCCCTAGGCATGTCTTTGAAGGTTATGTAGATGACTAAATTTCCATCACAGATTAGAACCATCTTTTGAAGACAAAATTTCTTTTGAGGCTAACGGTGCACAACCATAAATGTTGTTTATGTCGAAGCAATCCATACAAAGTGCCTGCGATTTTCTTGTCACTTTCCTCTATCCAAATAGCCCGGAAGATCAGACATGTTCTATACTAGGCAAACGGCAAAATAGGACAAGACTATTGATCCATCAGCCAACTGCCAATTCAAATATTATGTAGCACATCATTTTTTCTTTTTTGAGTAAAATATTAATCTAAGACATCTGAAACAATTTTAGGAAAAAAAAAATGTCCCATGTTGCACACATTCCTCCTTCACAAACTTGCTATGTCCATAGTGGTTTATTGAATGGACCCGCAATGGACAGTGCCGTCCATTGCGGTTCCGCAAGAATTTTTGGACCACCACGAACCTAGCATGTTTGTGGCGGTCGAAAAACGCACGCCATCTAATTTTTTCTAACTACAATTGGCCTATGGGCGAAGTCACTAAAGCATTTTGTCCATAAACATTGTGCAGATGCTTCCATATATATATATATATATATATATATATATATTTAGAAAAAAGTTGGGATTAGCCCACTAGCTCAAATGAACATATGAGCCCAACGGCTCAGATTGAATCTAGACCGATCTGACGATCACGGATGTCTAGTAGTGCTTGAATTTTATTTATTTTTCTAAAAATTCAAATCATTTGAAATTTTAGGTGTGAGTTCTTCTCATCAAGGTGCACCTAAAAAAAATTTAAAAAACATTATCCGTAACCAAAAAGACCAAAATACCCCCCGAAACATTTCAGGGGTATTTTGGTCAATGTTTTTCATGTGAATTTTTTTTTTGATATTTTTCGAAAATTCACCTATTTTTTATGAACACACGCTTAAAATTTCAAGTGATTTGGATTCGTAGAAAAAAAACTAAAATTCAAACACTACCAGACATCCGTGATCATCAGATCGGCTCAGATTCAATC
>NW_006498445.1:774419-810037 GCF_000471905.2 Amborella trichopoda
TACCAATCATTATTCTATGTTTTCCTTTTTCTTTATTAATGACTAGATCTCTTGTCTCGTGTATATATATATATATATATATATATAGTACAAAACACCTATAGGAGAAAATGAACAGTGATTTCGCCTACCCTCATCATCGTTCAAAGTTCATCGCACAGTCACGATTGTCCGGTAGTGTTTCATTTTTCATTTTTTTTCTACAAATCAAAATGACCTGAAATTTGGAGCTTGTATTCATCAAAAATAGGCGAATCTTCGAAAAATATTAAAAAAATATTTTACATGAATAAAATTGATCAAAATATTTTACATTTTGGGGGTATTTTGATCAATTATTTCACAAATTATTTTTTTATATATATTTATTAAATGATATTTGTGACCTCCATGTACAAAAGATAAATTGTCTCTTTGTAGACAATGCCATATATATATATATAGGAAAACTCTTCCTAATGCCTATAGGCGAAAATGAACAGTTTTTTTTTCCTACCCTCATCACCATCCGAACTTCATCGCACGGTCACAATTGTCTGGTAGCATTTTTCTTTTTTTTTTACTAATCGAAATGGCTTGAAATTTGGAGCGTGGGTACATCTTAGTGAGCGTGGGTACAAATTATTTTTTTTTATATATTCATTGTTGTCCCTTAAATTTCAAAATGGGTGGTTGTAAGAGTCTATTGAATAAACACAAAGTTTCAAAAAAAAAATCTCGGACTTCGTGACTCACCTCAAGCCATCCAATTTGACATCTAATGAGCAAGAATGATTGTGACCTCCATGTACAAAAGCTATATAGTCCCTTTGTAGACAAACCCTATGCGGACATTAAACTTTCCCTCAACCGATTCAAGCACGGATAAACGAGGCAGGTTGTATTAGCTAGGAAACCAACGTAAAACTTTGCTAAAACTTACCGTGATGATATATATATATATATATATAGGAAAAAAGTTAACAAGCACTTAGCAGCTATAATAAATATTAATATCAATGGAATCCTAGCCGTTTGATCTTCTTCGGGTGGTTCAAAATACATGTCACTATCTAAATTTTAATCTTTTTTCCAGAAATCGGATCGTGATGAAATTTTGGGCATGTGTACTAAAAAATAGGGCATAAATGAAAAAAAATATAAAAAATATTTCTTAAAATAAATTGACCAAAATATCCCTGAAAAATGATGGGGGTAATTTAGTCATTTTAAATTCCTGAAAGTATTTTTTTATATATTTTTATATGGTGTGCAATAGTGTTAGGTACATATAATTAAATTTTCATCTTAATCTGATTTATAGAAAAAAAATTAAAATTCAAATAGTGATATGTATTTTGAACCACCCGATGAAGATCTGACGTTTGGAAATCCACCTATATTACTATTCATTGAAGCTGCCAATATTTGGTAGCTTTAGTCATATATATAGGAAAAGTTATAAAAACGCGTATAGGCAAATTGCTACAGTGTTTTGCCCCACAATGGACATGCTATGAAAGCGGCATTGAACAGAGCCACAACAGACGGCGCATGATCCGTGGCGGTAATAACAAATTCATAAACACACTTTAGCTATCCCAGTAAGGGATACTAACACAAAAATTGAAAGATTAAATGAAATAGTATAACAATTAAATTTTACAAATGTCTAATTAGAATCTATTGGTTCTCAGACAGAACGAATAGAAAAATAAATAAATAATATAAAAGAAAAAACTAAAACTATAGAAAAAATAATATTTACAGATGGAGGAAAGGAAATATTTAAAAAATTTACTCCACAAATAAATAGAAATATTAGTTTAATAAAACCCTCTTTCATTACAACCCCTTCCATTCCTAACGCGGTAAACATAGAAAAAACACCATTAAAAATTAAAGATAACGTAGAACTAATCAATTATTATAAAAGACAATTAATAATAAAAAATTAATGTTTAACATAAAATAATCAAGAAACTTCCTCTAGATCAGACTCAGATTTAGACTTGTCTTATAAAGAATACTTCGAAAATGATTCAGATAACGAAAATTATATCAATGCATATTCCAAACCCAACCATGTAACCGAAAGTGCTCCAAAAAATTATTACAAAAGACCAACAACTTTAAATCTTCAATTTGAAGAAAAGGTGACATGTCAACTATCTCTTACTCCGGAGATACTTTTGTTGAATGGAATATTGATGGTCTATCTGAATACCAAATACTAAGTAATGGAATGTAATGCCGTTTGGATTAAAAAATGCTCTTTCTGAATTTCAAAATATTATGAATGATATTTTTGCCAAATATAGAGACTTTATCATTGTTTAAATAGATGGTATTTTAGTATATTTAGATTCCATTGATAAACACTTGAAACACTTAACTTTATTTTCTAATGAAATTTAAGATTAATGGACATGTTGTTTCAGCAAGGAAGATCAAGCTTTTCCAAGTATCACTTTTCTAGGAAATAAAATTGATCAAGACACTACTTTTCCAGTAGTTAGAGCCATTGGTTTTGCTGATAAATTTCCAAATGGCATTACATTCCATTCATAATGTCTGAAAGGAACTGTGAAAGCAGTTTTATATTTATCAAACTCCTTAATCTGTATTTGCCAAAATCCAGATTTCATATCAAATTTTGAGAATATTTTTTAATACTGTATCCTAGCTATTAGGTCTTGCATGTTAGGTATAAGGTGTCTTATCCATTTTAAAACTTTATTTAAAGGTTTATAATTTATTACCAATCTGGGTACTCCTCTTTCTAATTCTGCGGCAATTTCTACATAGAAAGCAGCACATGAATAAGAAGATTTGCTTTTTCGAATTAATTTATTTTTTAATGGATCTTCTATTTCTTTTTGGCATATTTCTAAATATCTCTGGTTCATCTGTATAGGTCAAGCTTTAGTAGGGATTTTATCTTTAGTAAATCCATCTATATATGGAGTTCTACTAGGCGTTTCTTCTTGTGCCAAAATGGACTAGGCAAATCTGAACAAACCTCCTTTTCTAGAAGTTCCTTGAACTCATCTATTTTTCTTTTAAGATTTTCATCTTTATCTAACCTTTCCTTTGTTCTAGTTCTATTAACAGATATCTATAATTCATTTGTTTTAGTATTAATTGAGTTTTGTAATTCATTAATTCTTGTTACTCTTGGTTTCTCACAAAAATTAGAAGTAATAGGATAGTCTCTTATCCTTTCATGAATTCCTCTTTCAGCAACAGAGAAAGGTTGTATCATGGTCAAGAATCCTCTAAAATAATTATCCGTTGGAAATCTTTAACTAATTTCTTTTTCTTATGGATTTTTCTATCCCTATATTTATAATCTTTTTTATGATCTTTTTGCTTATGTTTTTTGTGTCTTTTATCATACATTCGATTATTTTCTATTCCGAAATGATAACAAAAAACTCCTAATTCTCTTTTATAGAAAGCTTGTTCATTCTTTATCTGTTTTCTAATTTCATTTGGGTGCAAAGCATAATTACTACTCTATTTATTTTTTGAGCTATTTCTCCATAGCTAAATTCAGAAATATGGATTCCTTCTTCAAGATAGAGTTTTACCTTTTCACAAAAGGATCTAGGTAATCCTGAAATAAATTTGTCTTTCCAAGTTACTGCAGCACAATCTACTAGTTGTAGAAGTCTCATAGTATATACATCCTTACACTGTCTATATTCATATAAAGTTCTACATCTAAGAGTATGTAATAGGTCTCTAATTTTTCTTGTATTTCTTCTAATTTACCAGAAAAATTTGGTACTATTACTATGATTAATGTTCTAACTGCATCTTGAGTAGTGAAACCTTGTTCATTTACTATAGGCTTATCATTATCATTTGAGGTTACATGAGTGGGTAAAAAATTTCTATCAGCTTCTGTTAAGTAATTATCCCACCATCCTTTTAATTGCCCAGTAAATCCTACTATGATCATTTTTACAATAGAATCGTCTTTATTTCATCTAATCAAACATGCATTAGAAAACATAGTCATATTTTGGAAAACATCTATTACTTGGCATTCAGATAAACCATCAATATTCCAATCAACTATAGCATCTCCAGAGTAAGAGATGGTTGATATCACCCTTTTCTTCAAATTGAAGATCTAAAGGTGTTGGTCTTCTGTAATAATTTTTAGTTTTAGCAGTTTGAGTTACATGGTTGGGTTTGGTATAGACGTTAATATATTTTTCATTATCAGAATCATTTTTGAAGTATTCTTCTTTATAAGACAGATCTGAATCTGAGTTAGAGTCACAGGAAATCTCTTGATTATTTCTATCAAAGCATTAATTTGTTTGTTATAAATTTTGCCCTTTATAGAAAAATTAGATAATTGATTAGTTAATAATTCTACATTATCTTTAATTTTTACTGGTTTAATTTCTAATTTTACCGAGTTAGGTATAGATGGGGTTGTAATAAAAGAGGGTTTTATTAAACTAATATTTCTATTTATTTGTGGAGCAAATTTTTTAAATATTTCTTTTCCTCCATCTGTAAAAACTATTTTTTCTATAGTTTTACATTCATCTTTTATATTATTTATATTTATTTCTATGCGTTCTGTCTGAGAACCAATGGATTCTAAATAGACATTTGTAAAATTTAATTATTCGACTATTTCATTTAATCTTTCAATTTTTGTGTTAGTATCACATACTGGAATAGCTAAAGTGTTAGTTTATGAATTTATTATTACAGGTTGCATAGGCGAATGTACCGCTTCTATTGTATTTTCTATAGCTTTTCAAGTTTTAGTTATTTTTTGGATAGTTTGTACTTTTAATGTGATTTCTTCAAAATACATATTCTTAAACCAACTAAAGAAAAATACATGACACTTATTTTTTCTTAAGTATAAAATTATTCTTGAATTTTATCTCTTTCTTCTTTAGGAAAATTTTTAAAAAATAATTTTCTTTGATCTCTATTTTCTACTGAGTAGAAGTCTTTTCAAAGAAATTTTTTATTTATTTCAAAAGAATTTATTTCTTCATCTAGGACTATAGCATTAACAAAATTTCTATACACAAGATAACTAACTCCTATGGGTGCTTCTGTTTTATTATTATTATCAGAACTAGATTCTTCTAAAATTTTATCTTTTAATTTTAGTGAGTTTCTAGGTGGTGCTTCTAGTCAAGGTATCTCATGAAAAGTAAGTTGCACCTCTCCTCTTGGTAATTCTCTAAATATAATCTATTGCAGCCCTTTGGAGCTGTCTATCACCTCCATGTAAGGTGCCTGGTAGCAGCTTTCAATTTTCAGGGATTCTTACCTCTTCCCATTTAATTTGTTTTGGTATTATGGTTTTACTGTGAATATTTGACTCAAATAGAGTCATAAAACCTCTTGTATTAATAAGTTTATTATTAGGATTAAGTGTATACTTATATTTTGGGATCTAGGTATCTTTTTAAACCTTGGGTTCTTACGGTTAAAGTAAGACCTTTTAATAGGTTGGGATCACCTAAGCTTACTATATAATTAGGGTAACAAATAAAGTAAACTGAACCTCGATGTAAACTAGCTTCTATGACTCCTAATAAAGAATCTTGAAAATCTAAATGTCAATTATCCTGAACACAGGCTAATACTGTTGTATTAGACCTTGTTTTGTTAGGGCTACTATATCTACTTGTAAGGTACCTATATGTATGTAGTTATATTTTTTATTTTCTTTTAGCAATTTTTTATCAAATAATTGTATGAGTGTCTAATCGTCTCTTAATGACAAAGTTTTTTCTATTGTCCTAACCGTGTATTTGGCTCAAAGATTGACGGTTCCAATCCTATAGATACTAGTGGGTGATAGGTCATTTTCAATTCGTTGGGACAACTAAAGATTCAAACTCCTGCTCTTCCGTATTTAGTATGAATCCAGAATTGCTGTTATCTAAAACTTCTTGTTCTAATTCGGATTCAGTCATAGTCTAGTTCAAAGTCTCTACCTGACCTTTAGTTACCACGTCCGACCTGCCTAAGGCTTAAAACGTCCTACCTAGCAATAACCGCTTCAATGAATAATGAACTTCAAAAGCCCTTAGTCATCTCAAACGGGTATACAATGGCCTCCCACACTGATTAAATAACTACTTACAGGTTGGCTTCCACCCTCGACTATCGGTTGGCTTCCACCCTCGACTATCGGTTGGCCTCACCTCCAGCTGCATTTTAACTTTAAACAAAACTATTTCTAAAACAAAACTAGATTTCGGAAGTACTAGTTAGTAACATACTCTAGTTAACAACCTAAGTACTGAAGTTGACTTTAGCTAGGCTTTAGACTGGGTTCTAATCGGAATGGGCATTTTAAACTACAAGTTTAAACGGATTATTAGGCTATGGTTTGGATCATCTTTGGCTCTGATTTGGATCATCTTTGGCTCTGCCTAAAGGTTTATCTGATCATTTGGCTTTGTTTTGGGATCGACTTTGGCTCTTATTTGGATCTCTTTGGCTCTGAATCTACGGGTTTATCGGATCATTTGGCTTTGATACCATTTGGGACCAAACGTGTAAAAACTAATAAAATACAATTAATAAACAAAGTTGCTCTGATACCATTTGGGGGTGATGTTACACCCCATGTAGTGGAATTTAATGCTCCATGTGGGTGATGTTACACCCCATGTAGATGTCACATCCCTCTTAATGACCAAAAATACCCTTACTAAAGAAAAGCTCTATATACAAAACAAGGGTATATAAATGTCCAAATTTTGTTGAGTACAATGATAAATTACTCCATGGTGTGAGCACCCTAACATAAGCCATATATATATATATATATATATATATATAACAACAATCAAATTTAGTCATTTTTCCACCATTACATAGGGAAAATCTTGTTCTTATTTGCTAGATATATCATAATACAATAAACATATAAATCTCCCAAACCTTACAGGGGATTCAGAAGTTTGATTATGAAAGAACATATCATCATCATCTGAGCCTTGTCCCAACTATTTGATCGGCTACATAAATCTTGTTTCACCATTATGCTTTATTAAGAGTCATACCCTGAGTCAGACTATAAGTCACCATATCTCTTCTCACTACGTCCATTATTGTCCTTTTGGGCCTTCTCCTTGCCCTTTTAGAGCATTTCACTTGAACCAAATTGTCCCAACTAACCAATGTTGTATTGGATTTATGTCATACATGGCCAGCCACCTAAGTTTACTTTCCTTTATCTTGTCGCCTATTGGAACCCCCTAAGTTCCCCTGGATGTATTCATTGTGAATTCTATCCTTTTTTGTCTTACCACTCATCCATTTCAACATCCTTATATCAGCCGTATATAGATATGTTGTTTCTTGACCATCCAACACTCTGTCCCATAATACATGGCTCGTCTTACACTGTCCTATAGAACTTCTCCTTCAATTTCATTGGTGTACAGCAATCACATAAAACCTTGGATGCATATTTGTACCTTGCTCACCCAGCTTTAATTCTATGCGCAACATCTTCCTCAATCTATCCATTCTCCTAAGTTATCTATCCAAGATATTGAAAATAATTTCTTTTACGTATTTATTGGTCATCAATCTTAACTACTTCCTTATTTCTACTCTTATTATTACTAAACTTGCATTTCATATATTTTATCTTAGTTAGGCTAATTTTTAAACATTTATAATCTAGAGCATCCCTACAAATATCTAACTTTACATTGATGCCAACTCTAGTCTCATCAATTAAACCATGTTTCCACAAAGAACATACACCACAATACCTCATCCTATAGATGCCTAGTTAACTCGTTCATAACTAAAACAAAGAGATATAGGCTCAATGTTGACCCCTAATGTAGGCCGATTGCACTGAAAATTCACTTCTCTCCACTAGTTGTCATCATACTAGATAGTGCTCTCTCGTATATCTCTCTCACCATGTCAATATATCATCTAGAAACTCCTTTCTTTTCAAACACCCACCAAATTAACTCTCCAGGTACCCTGAGGTATGCTTCCTCTAAATCAATAAAGCCCATATGGAGGTCTCTTCCCTTCTCCCTAATCTTCTCAATCAGTTCTCTAAGTATCAGTTCTCTAAGTAGGAAAATAGCTTCAATTGTTGACTTCTATGGCAAAAAATCGACTGATTTTCTGATACACTCATTTCATGTCTTAGTTGTTACTCAATCACTCTCTCCCACAACTCCATAGTGTGACTCATAATTTGATCCCTCGACAGTTCGTACCAGTGGTTTAAAAAACGGATCGGTGCCCCAGATCGGGCACCTCAAAAACCCATCCGGATCGATGAATCGACGATCCGGATCGCGAATCGGCCGAATCGGTCCTATTAAGCTTTAAAAAAAATCCAAAAAAATTATGAAAAATCATTATAAATGTTATTTTTTAAGAATCTAATAAGAAAAACTTTCATTTTTAATCAATTTGTGAATAATTAAGATGTTCTTTTCTTGTATGAACTTATGTTAACCATTAAATTTGAATCGCATAAAACAAAAAACATAGAATTACCATGGATAAAGTATATAATCATACCTAGACTACAATAAATAATGGATTAAAACTAATCATATGTATTCCAGAGGGTAATACATGCATAAACTTGCCATGTGTTTTTGACTTGTACAACATAAAGGTCTAAGGGAGAATTAACCTCTTTTGCCTCAACTAGCTTAGTTGTTTGTGAGGGAGGAGCCAAAACCTTCTTAATCAATGCCTCAGCAACCTGGATACACAGATCTCGACCAGGATATCAAATAAAGGCAACAGCATTTTCTGCTTTAGGAATTTCCAGCAGTGGTTATTGTAATTCATACCTCCGGAGGTGATCCAAGGTCCCGAATATCTTGTTTACTGGTTGGCGCCATTGTAACACTCACACTTTCTAAGGGCTCAATCACATCTTTGAAAACCTTATCTTGCCCCCGAATGACCACTTCCTAGTGAAACAAACAAATATTATTCATGGAGATGTATGTCCTTCATCTTGAGAATCATAGATAAAACAAGTGCCAGAATAGTGACCTAAAAATATAGAAGCAATGAACAGTCATTCATCATAGATATAACAAAGGTTAGGAAAAAAAACAGAACAAAACTGGAGCTAAAACCAACCTGCCACCCAAATGGGTAGAGAAATGAGTATCCATCATTCTTGTCTGAGACAGCTTGAAATCCTTTTAGAGCTTCTGCAGCAACTGTGCCATACCAAGGGTGTTCTCTTAGGACATCCATCATTATCAAGGAACCAACGCACTGCATAATCAGCAGGCGTGCTTTCAATGCTACTCATGTAGGAAAATGATGGAGCAATGAACAGATTATAACAAGAAAGAACATAACTGAATTAACTGCTCACGTGATGGAGAAGCAGCATTAATAAGAGAAAAGCTAGCTGCAAGTGCTCCTAACACAAGAGTTTGACGCCTCGTAGCTGCATCTGCAAATATAAAGATCCAATCAGATGACAACAACAGCCAAGTGTCATTTGTTTTAATTAATTGTAAGAGAAAGGACATCTCTTGACTCTAAATCTGATACCCTGCCCTGCATAGAGTGCAAAATTAAAACTGAGGAGGATGTTTTATCAATAAACTTAATCACAGTTTTCCATTTTAGGCTAACAAAGACTGATGAAAAAATTATCGATGGGTTTTTTTTAGAATAATTATTATCAGGTTAGTTGAAGAGAGACTGTAGCAAAATTTATCTAGTGAATTAGAATAGCCCTTTAAAATCCCTTCCAAGGCAGGGATTTCCATAGAAGGAGAGATATAGAAGCAT
The DNA here is from genome assembly GCF_000471905.2 of Amborella trichopoda. The sequence continues at coordinate 784,212 of NW_006498445.1, forward strand.
TCAGCATATATCTATACATGTCAGCATTACGAAAGTGTTCTTTCTGGAATGGCTCTAGCATATGTCAAAGAGAAAGTTTGGCAGCTCGATTACAAGCACAATAGAGCTAACATAGAGTCATAGAACTGGTGACTGGAATTCTTATACACCCTTAACGTGGGAATCACTTAAGACTTTCAAATAGTGCTTTCCCTACTCTACCCCAAACAAATTGGGTTCTTCTTACTAAAGAAGAAGAGGAGGAGGAGGAGAAAAAAATAGGAGGGTAAAAGAAGACTGCAACCAATCCTTCCAAAGGGTTCTAAGGGAGGTAACTTGGACGATCAAAAAATAGATTCCTGTAAAATATGCTTATCCCTCCAAAGGAAGAATGCAAAAGAACCATTTATAGGATAGGGGGAGCAAAACTTACAAAGCCCACTTGACTGACATGTAGTGAGGACCTCATGTACATACAGAAGATAAAAGAGTATATAGTGAGTTCAATGTCATTTTGCCATTGTGCTTCCTTTTTCACCTATAAATACAATGGGTGCGAACCCTCTCAAACCCCTCGTAAGTTCAGCAAAAAAAAAAAGAAAGAAAAATTGGGTTCTTCTAAGGCCACATATCTTGGTTTATCCCAAAAAGTTTCACGAGGTTTAGACATTGACAACGTCCCTTTCAGATAAGTTATGTGGCTATAGAGTTCCAATCCCTCTTCAATATTTTATGCAAGTGTGATGTATTATTTGAATTGCAACATTGGTGGTAGCTTGGCATTTATTTCTCATAAACCCACCATAGTTCACCAATGGATTGCAATTGATACCGTCCACTATAAGATATTTGAAGACTGTAACCAGTGATTTTGCTACAAATATTACAACCAGGCTCTTTAATGGCACGTCCTCCATGAATCTTATCTTGATTCACGTTCCCTCAACTTTCACACCTGATCCGTATACTCTCCAATCTCCAAATGTTGACTAACCTACCAAATTTAGAAAAAATAATTTACATTTGACACATGGACCTTACCACCCCTGACAAGCCACTCCCTACAATTTCGCTGCACTCATTTGTCTTTCAAGTAAACTCCATGCCAGAATACCAAACTTCTCATTACAGCAAATCGATTTCCTATTCTTTCTCTAAATGGTCATACAAACTGATTTTAGAATGTGAGGCAGTCTCTGGTCTCCACAACAATGAATTGAGATAACAATGATGACAATAACAATGTAAAAGTAAATGGGTTGGCAGTCAAAGTTATTTAAACTGATCCAAATTCCAGCCCCATAGCATAAGCCATGAACCTATTGAGAAAATTTTCCTCTTTAGTAGAAATGCCACTTATGTGTGACTTTCACTGCACAAAAATGTAAGCATCTTCTCATATTACTTCCCAGATCTAACAAATTTACATTGAAGCCACTTCTAATGCATTTTCAGCATTGTTGTTTCCTTCACCAATTTGGGGTCTGCATTGTTAAGAGACTTGCCTCACAGCCTCACGCCGCACTATAACTACAAATTCTAAAGGATCACTTGAAGATTCATTCATTTTTTTCCTGCAGAAAATTAACATGTGTCCATCAAGTACCGAGTACAGACGAAGTAAATCAAAGGCATTTTCCTCCTTCAAGGATATATTTCCAACACTAAATCTCCCAAGCACATTTCCGGTTACCATTAGAAAACACAAGGTTGAGTAAAATGTAGGTCAAAATTCCATAATTATACAATCCCAATTTACCAAAACAAGACTACAATATCATTTTCACATTTTTTTTATCACCACTCCAGTAACCACAACATTATAAAACGGGTAAAGAAATTACTCAAACATGCATCATCCCCATATTAATGAAACGGATGGAAGCATTAATTCCCACCAAACCACCAAGAAAACACACTCACTCTGAGGGGAAAAAGCCGTTTTTTATATATAACAAAATGACCGAAAGAGATAAAAAGAGCAAATAAACAAAAAAACAATGTGAAGAAGACCGGGCTAATTACCTTGTCTTGGAGGAGCCATTGTCTGTGGGGTGGAGCAAGCCTTTACAAGGAAAGGAACCCGTCTTTTACAGAATGGGAGAAGACATGCATGAGATAAACCCAGCTGAAATACAGTCAAATGAGTAAAAGAGACCATATGAGTCCCTCAGTCTCTCACCAAAAGATTAAGAAACACAGAGAAAGAATTACAAGAGAAAGAGCACCGAACCTGCAAAGAACCAGGCAATGGGAAGATCATTTGAGTGGCGGTTAGACTCTGCACAGAAGCCATCACTGGTCGAGTGAAAATAGGCGTAATGGTACGTAATGTACAGGGAAGAGGGAAGAGAGAGCCCCTCTCAAGGAATGTATGTGAAGGTCGTCTTTGTGGATGACGGGTTCGTTTATTTGTGTTGGACTTATCCATTTATCCGTGAGAAGCGTACCACCACATCACGACATGCTATAGAGAGCGAGTGGACTACTCTTTATGATGCGGATTATAGAGATTGTGGTTTACTGATATGTCATGGAAAATTTTGAGGTGGCAGTCGACCGGGTGGTAGGCGGTCCCTAAAAAACAGGGGTATGGGGGGGCTGAGCCAAGTCTGGGCCACCATGCTCCGAGGATCGGGGCTGGGTGGCTCCATGGCCAGCTAGTTTAGCCCTATTTTTTTTTTTTTTTTTCTCTTTCGTTTTTTTATTTTATTTAGTCTAGCCCCAATAGGGGCTAGGGCTGGACCACTATGCTTCGAGGGTCAGGGTTGAGCCAGGGGCGAACCACTATGCTCCGAGGGTCGGGGTTGGGCCAACTTGAGTGGGGCTAGGATTGGGCTATCCAGTTTAGCCCTCCTTTTCTTTATTTTTTCTCTTTTATTTTTTTTTATTTTATCTAGTCCGGCCCAAATAAGTCTAGAGTTGGGCCTGGGCCAGGGCCTCTTTGCCAAGGTCCAAGCCAGACCCGACCTAAGCTTGGGCTGGCCCTATTGATTTCAAGACTAAACTACTATACATAAGCCCCCGCCCCAGTCTGTCTTGTTGCCCACCCTAGTGGCAATATCTTAAAACCCGAAGATTAAAATATTACATAATTAAAAGTATCAAAATATACAGAAATGTCCGATTTTTGGACTTGATCACCCATCACAAAACTATCAGGTTCTTTGATAGAATTGAGTGATTCCCATTGAATGAGACTGATGTTGGGTTCCAAGAACAGGACTAGTCTTCTACCAAACCTAATAAGTAATTGCTCTTTAAAATATGGAAAACGTTTATATAAGGTTGCAACCTTAAAATGTAGAACTACATATGCACCTTAAAAATCCATTGAAAAAAAGTTTTTTTAATGTTGAAAAATCCTTTAATTGATCATCTTGACATCGAGATGTATGAATATGAAAAATAAAAAATAAAAATTAAGTTCCAAAAATAATGCATCTTGCAACACATTATGTAGACCGTCCATTTTCAAGATATTCATATGTTTATAGATCTACTTGATTTTAACCATTTTTGGAGTTTAAAATTTTATAATTAGATATAAAAATAGATTTTGAGATAATGCTAATAATTTTTTACACCAAAATTACGTGTTATGTTAAAATTTGGAGATGCGCCTTAATTGGATTGTTTAAAGTTGCAACATTATAGAAACCACACCCTTAAAATATTGCTCTTTGTGTATTCTCATTTTCCTATGGTTTTGTACTTGAGTTCTTGTTTCTCTTTCTTCAGTTTTCTGACACCTCTTTCCTTATGCTTAGGTAACTTCAAATTTTGTTTTGTTGTTCGCTAACTTTGCAATGATATATTCTTTCCTGAAATTCTGACTTTGGAATTTGATATACTTCGAGTCCTAATTTGTTCTCTCCTTGATTGTCATATGCAATGCACACTCTGTGGAAGTTTATATTTTTTTCCTTCTTTTGTTGAATCCGTAGTCTCTTCTCCCTTTAGTTTCAGTTTAGCTGAATTTGCCATGAAAGGATCGAGACTTCTTGCATTAAATCAATCTTTCGGGGGTTTAGCTGAATTAACATCGCCACTGATCAAGCCCAAGCTTGAATCGTGTGGTGTCTTAAACAAAATGAAACAATAGAAGAGGGGATCTATTCTAGTGTTTCATGTTGGATGTTATCAACATGAAACACATAAGAGGATCATTTTTCTCTTTTGTTACACATAAGAGGATCATTTTTCTAAGTAATTTGCCAATGTATTTTTTTATTTTAATTGTAACACAAGACTAGAAAATTGGACCTAATTAATATCATAATCCTTGGACTATCAAGACTTACTTGACAACCCCTTCTCATGTCAGAGTTTTGCATTTGAGTCCTTTTCTATGTGGATGTGAGCAAAACGGATTTCTGCTGACGTCTTTAATTTCATCCAAAATAAGAATAAAATGCCAACATTTAGTATGTTTTGTTTTAGTGTATCTAGGTAATCTCCTTCAACTAGCAGCTTTGCCCGGATATTATTTTTACCGCCCATAGCCCCTGTAATAAGGATCTAGCTTCCTCATATGCATTGCACTCCCCAAATGCCTGAGTACACATCTTCTATACGTTCCCTTCACATGTCCCAAGTACCTCCTAGCCTGGATTGCCTGGGGAACTCTTGTCGAAATTTAATATGTATACTCCTTCACGGCTTTTTTTTTTTTTTTTTTTTGTTTGGGCTAGGGGACGTGACAGGGGGAGTAGGGCAGCCGACTACTTGAGAGTGACCTACTCTGCTGCCCCATGCCCACCACATCATCAAAGCATGATACGACATTAGCCTCGAAAATGCCCCAAAGAGTTCCTTTCTTGATGTGGCCCATGAAATTGGAATGACCGTGGTTTTTGTTTTAAAGGTGTTGATATCCATCACAACTTCAAATTCTTTACTACGTTTTTCCTTCCACACCTGCCACATCACAATAGTTCTCCACAATGGTGCTATGAAATTATCAATGGAGAAAGAAAGTAGCCACTGTAACTCAAATAGGTCTAGTACCCGATGCTATAAGCATTGGGTAGATGAACAATGTGTGAGAAGCCGTAGATTGCGAAAAATTTCCACAAGACCCCATCTGACCGTCTAGAGAGTAATGCCGTCACCTTTTGATCTAAGTCTTCTATTCTAGTGGCTAAGTTTACAATTTGCCCCTAAGGAACAAATTGTACTCACTTTTCCTTATGTATTTATTTACAAATAAGGCGACCTAGTCTAGAACTTGAAGTTTTGAACCTATCCATCATTCAAAAAGGAAATTACAAGGGAACTTGTTCGGAATTTTAAGTTCCGAACTGGTCTTTCACCAAGAAAATAGATGGGACCCTACTCAAAACATGAACTTCCAAGCAAAATTGCCACTCAAAAAATAGAAGAAAAAAATACTTTGGAACGTTAGGCTCTGAACCGGAACTTCAAGCTAAACCAAGGCATTTTGGAGAACAAAAGAAGGAATGTAAGATATGAAAAATAAAGGATTTTTTTTAACTTCCACAAACTATAAAGGACACTTATGAAAATTTCTCTAAAAATATAAAAGTAATTATTTGATTTATTTTTCAAAAATTATTTTTCACTTGATCTCTTTGAAAGGACCAAAGCATGCACTATTAGCTATTCAGTTGAGGTTTGTATGAGGTGCTCACCTTATACCATACACGTAAAGCACACCTTTAAATTTTTATGGGAGATGTAGTTTTGGTGTAGAAACCTTATGATGGCTTGAAAATCCATGTTCACCCATAATTATGAAATTTAAAAATTCTAAAAAGCAGTAACAAATCGAGCAGATCTATAAGCACATGAATACCTTGAAAAATAAATGGCCAAGATAATTATTTTTAGGACTTAATTTTAGTTTTCCTTCATTGTAGACATGAGGGTGCATCCCTAGTGTGAGGGTACACTCAAGCGGACCACACCTCCTTCACATTTGACTTACATTACTACATGAAGGGAGGTGGGGAGATGTTGCACTTCTTCAAGATGGGGTTACTCTCCTATGAATGGCATGCACCATGCACCATGCACCATAAAGGTGCCCATTCATGAGAAAGTTACTCACATGAATGAGATGCTCCTTTCGCTCATTATAAAAAGAGAGGGGTGGAGGCCTCTACATAACAACAACATACACAAAAGAAAGGTGTGAGAGCTTCTATTGAGATAGAGAAAGTGTGTGAAAGAGAGTGAGTACAATCTCTCTCCCATTCAAGTTCTAATGATAGAACCGGCCCTAAGAGATAGAGTTGTACGTGAGAGTCAAGCTTGGACTGCTCCTCAATCGCGTTTGTAAGAGTATTTGTGAGCTTCCACCTCGTTCAGGATTTACGGTGTAGAATATATTTCGGTAGCTTGTAGTTGTCGGACGTGCCTATGTGAGTTGATCATTCCTCTCCACATTCATTCACCAAAACTATTTTACAATCACTTAGGTATGATACTCGGTTCTCAATTGATTATTTTGCTTCCGCTTCAGTTGTTGGACCATTTATTCCAACATTTATATCCATACTTCTTTAAGTTGAAATGATCATTTCGAAGATTTTTCAACTTTGAAACACCCTTTTTTCCTGAAGTTTTGAGGTGCACCTTACTTTTGTAGTATAAGGTTGAAAACTCATGTAAATTTTTTCCTGCCATAATACATGTACCCAAAAGGTATTCTACTCCCATAGGAGTAGAATGCGCATATACTGCCTTGGGTAAAATCTCACCGAGAATAAATTTTAGGAAACCAAATTTTAGGGATGTACCCACTTCAAACATAGATTAATCTAAATTAAAAAAAACCAATTTAGTAGTACCATCTATGCACTTGGAAAAATAATGTCTTGAGATTGAATAGAGACCCTCCATATGGCAAAGAACTCAAATTTCAATATATATTTTTTTTCGAATAATCATCTAATAATTCTTGAGTGGTTCTCAAAATTTCAGATTGGAAAAAAATCCTCCCAAGTAAATCTGATAACCAAGGGAATAGAAGTAAACTATGCCTCTATGTATGTGTTTATTTGACTCATTTGGAGGATAAAATGGATGCTTCCGTCAGTCAAAAGATTTCACATTCGTACCAGTTTCAAACTTTCAATTTCAAAAAAACAGACCATTTCTCGAATTAATGGCAGGAAATGGCTTCCTTTTTATATAATCGGTTTGAACAACTATCTATTCTAGAAGCAATTCCTGTTTTTGTTCCTTTGTGTGCCATGTTTCTTTCACGTTTTCTTTTCTTCTTCCTAACATTTCCTATGATACCCTTCACATTTAAAATGTTTTCAAATTGTGGCAGTGGACCAATTTCGTGTTCTTCTTAACCTTGATGCTCCATTTTGTTCCATGTGTCTCATGATTATGTCACAGAAGAGAAAATGTCACAAACTCACAAGAGTTTTCAAAGTGAAGACATTAAAAAAAGAAGAGTTTTCGAAGTGAAGACATTAAAAAACAATGTTTTCAAAGTGAAGAATACCAGTTACCAAACCAGCTCATTTGGCTTTATATTGTCACTAGACAGAAGTCATTATTTGCCCAATAAATTACAATTGACCAGTATTAAATACATGCTACATGACTACAAATGTTTATGTTTGTTGCCTTAGGTGCCACAAACCAAAAAAAAAGAAACCCTAAACAAATGTGATTGTTTGGCAGTCACATGCAACAAGTCACAAGTGGAAATATTGAAGGGAAAAAATAATAAAGATCAAACCACACACACGGGGAAAATTCAACATGCTCATAGCAACAGCTGGCACATCACTATCCCTCCTCCAATCTTGAATCTTGAATCTTGTAGTAGCTATTTTTCTAATATTTTTCAGAGAAATTCTCATATAGGGCCTGTTTCTTAAACGATTTTTCGCCGGACTATTATTGTCCTGTATTTATTTTTGTAGAAAGCGATAGATATTGTAGCCAGGCTTTTTTATTTTTTTTGACTTTTAACGTTAATACTTATTTAGATGTGAAAGTGCTTTTTCAGACTAATGAAAAAACTCTTTCAGAAAACAAACATTCCCAAGGTACTCCCAAAGTGCTTTCACAAGAAGCAAACGGGGAGAACGAGAAAAATAGCTAAAAAGAAGTTGACAGTTGCGATACGACGCACATAATCATGTACAAGGTACCCTAGGCCCTATGCATTAGGGTGGATAAATGCGGAACAAGAATAGTAGGATAAAATAGATTTTAATAAAATAAATACCAAGCTCTACCCAGATGGCTCTGTCATCAAATTTCAGGGGGAAAAAAAAAAGAAACATTGAAAACAATTAGCTTACAACATATGTGTTGGCACAAAGGGAGGAAAGAATAACTCCTAAAGTATTTGAAAAAAAAAAAAAAAAAGAATCATGGGTCTTTTTCTATTTATATAATCCTCGAGATAAATTCAGAAGTATTTTCATGGATGCAAGCATACAATGTGTCTTATGAGAGCATGCTATACGCATTCCTTTCTATAGAAGGTTTGGATTGGACCAAGTGGAAGTGAAATTTCACAAATTTAAAATAGAGATAGAATTGTGGAGTGCACGTGCTTTCTGAAATACAAATATTATTATATGGTTTTACCTGAGAGAGTGGAATATATGAAACCAATAGATCTGAAGATTACAAAATACTAACCGCCGTAAAGAGGGTGCTCATAAAGCCATTGATCTTGCACCAAATCTCACCCTGGAGACGAATCGAGCTCCACAATCAACTTTGCCTACCGATCCTATACGTAGTGATCTAATTCTAAGGCAAGAACCACAACCTATAGAATATTTACGATATCGAACTATTAAGGCATGTTTCGTTGGTGAGTAAATATTTTCCCATGAAAAATATTTACATAAGTAAACACCCAGCAGGAACGACTTTTGCAAACTTTCTTCTTACAATGTTTGTCAACACGTTTAAAAAGCATTGCGAAATGAATTACATATGTTTGGTAACTTGATTGGTATTTAAATATAGTTTGTAAATATATTAAATCTATACATGTAATATTTAAATATTATAACTAAATATATATAACATAAAAAATATATAAATATTACATAACTATTATATTATATAAGTTTTATTTAAATATTATAGGAAAATTATAGATACTCCACAAAATGAACTTCATAAACATCTTCCCCCCAATACTTTTAGTATCATACCCTATACCCAAATTTTGTTTTTTCTTGTATTTACTCTCAATCAAAAAATAAAAAAACCTGAGGCTAAAATACCTTTCTCTTATCTAAGTCTCTTTACCCACCCTCTCTTTCTCTCTCTCTACCTGCCTTCTCTCTTTTTTTCTCTCTACCAGCCCTCTCTCTTTCTACTCGCCCTCTCTTACTCTCTCTACCCGCTTGTCTGTCTCTTTCTCTCTCTCTCTAGAGAAAGATTTTGAGAGAGCAAAAAAAATAGGTAGAGAGAGATTTCACAGAGAGAGGATGGGTAGAAAGAGAGTAAGAGAAAAGGCAAGTAGAGAGAAGGGGCAGGTAGTGAGAGAAAGAGAGAGCGGATAAGAGAAAGTGAGAGAGGACACAAAGGGCAGGTAGAGAGTGGGGCGACATATATATATATATATATATATATAGAGAGAGGGCAGGTAGAGAGAGAGGGCAAGTAGAGAGAGAGAAAGAGAGAAGGTGGGTAGAGAGGGTGAGAGAGATAAATACAAGAAAAGAAAAAGTGTTTGGGTCTATTGTGTGATAAAAGTATTGGTGAGGAAGATATCTACAAAGTTCATTTTAGGGGATATCTATAATTTTTTCAATATTATATTACATAAATATATACTATATTATAATATGAGAAATGATTCTATAGGACCCTGCCACATATAGTGGTGAGACCCTATAGATCACCGTAGATCTCAAGACTCACTTCTCAAGATAAAAATTCAATTGCCCTTATACTTACCTTCTTTTTCTCTCTCTCCTTAAATTTCTCAGAATAAGTACAACAAGAGTTGTCCTTGTCTCTAAAGTTCTCTCTCTCAAGCAAGATGAACGCTCCTCTCTCCTCCCTCACTTTTTCTCTTTGTCTAGTCTTTCACCCTCACAACCTCTCTCTTCTCTTTCCCTCAGTGCTCCCCGCTTCCCTGCACCTCGCTCTCACCCTCATGGCTTTCCTCTTCTCTTTCCCTCATGACTTTCCTGCACCTCTCTCTCTCAAACCCCGCAAAACAACTACCTCAACAGATACCACCTTCCCAGCTACGACCAAGGTACAATATTCTCTCTCTATTACATCATAATATTAGGGTTTAGTGTGATTTTACAAGTTTCAATGTTAGGCCTTTTTTAAATTAAAGATTTCAAAAAAGTTTGGGCCTGTATAGGATTAGGGTTTAGGGTGGTTTTATAGGTTTGAACATTGGGGCTTTTTAAATTAGAGATTTTAAAAAGGGTATGGTTTCCTTAAGGTTGCAACCTTAAACAATCCAATTATGGCGCACATTCAAAATTTATCATAACATAAAATTTTGATGTAAAATATTTTAAGGATTCTCTCAAAATCTATTTTCATATCTAATTATAAAATTTTAAACTCCAAAAATAGTTAAAATCAAGTAGATCTATAAGCATATGAAAATCTTGAAAATGGACGGTCTAGATAATATATTGTAAGATGCACTATTTATGGGACTCAAAATCCTTTTTTTTGTCATAGTCATGCATCTCCATGTCGAGATGATCAATTAGAGGATTTTTCAACATTAAAACAACCTTTTCTGATGGATTTTTGAGGTGCATTCCCAGTTCTACATTTAATGTTGCTACTTTATATAAACTTTTTCCTTTTAAAAAATCTATGGTTCTATAGGGTTTAGGGTGCTTTCTAAAACCTAGTTTTAGAGGTTTGAATGTCAGGGCTTTTTTAAATGAGCGGTTTTAAAAATATATATGGCTTTGTATATAATGAAATTGTTGTTCATAGCTGCAAAACCCTTGAAAATGTACTTTACTGCCAAATTTTTAGTGATTTTTCTTCATTCAAATGGTTTTGTTCAAGACTATACCTCTGCAACTTATTCTTAGATTTTGTTGAATAAATTTTTTTTGCAATTTTAAAAATCTTGGTTTATTCTCAGTTTTCCACAAATTGTTGAATAAATGTTATTCATGTTCTTCCATTTACCATCATATTTTCTTCCATCACAACCTTTATTGTATTTCTTATTCATACATGAAACAAATATCTTAATTCTTTAATAATGGTTTGAGTTTGTATTACCTATAATGCATTTGTTTTCCTTTTTTTAGATGATAAAAGAATTGATGTATATAACTTTTGTAGTTCTGATGAAATTGATGTGTTTAATCCCTTCAATTGTATAATACATTCCAATGTTGTTTTTTCTGAACTCATAATGAAACTTGAATTCTAGAGCATTAACTTTGTCTTTGAAAGATTGTCAATTTCATGAATATGTACTTATTGTTTGACTTTTGGTTGTTTGAGCAATGATGTGGAACCCCACCATAGTAGAAATACGGCACAAGAGTTCATGAGCATATGAATATAGGGATGAATGAATGGATGTGATAACAAGTTCAGAGTGTGTCACCTCCTTCATATGAATGAGTGGTTAATGGATTTTGTTACATGATTAATCATCAGCAGAGTACCATAATCATGAAAGGGTGTTTAAGCAAAGTTACCATTAGATATGATGGATGGGATGGATGATCAACATGCAACTTGGATGTAATGGTACGGAAGCATTTCCTAAGCAAGTTATAAGGCCGATTACTTTTTTAGTAGATGCTCTGGTCCTTCTTAAAAGGCTGATGAGTACAGGTGCACGTTCATGGTTTCCCCATGAACATTTTTAAATAGATTTAGAAGGCGATATTCACTTACGTCAGTTGGAATTTGTTAGGATTTTCTATTTGTGCTTTAAAATTTAACAAAGCAGGCTGCTTGATTCTTCACCTTCTTGCCTGTAATATGTTGTATGTTGTGGTTTTCCTTTCTGTTTCTTTTCTTCTTAAGACTTGACTCTATATTGATTGGATTCTTATGTCTCTATGATGCAAGCAATGATTTGTCTTCAATTGACTGGATTCTCATGTATCTATAATGCAAACAATGGTTTTGCTTTAATTGTATCATGTTCTCTCTGTCTCTCTCTCTCTCAGAGGGAGAGAGAGAGAGAGAGAGAGGAGAGAGAGTCCTCTCTACAATAGTAGCTCACACATACACACATACTCATTTTGTTTTGATGAGAGTGTTTAATGAGTGGGGTTGCTTTCTTTTGATTACACATAAGTCCTTTTGGAGACTTGACTTTGTTGTGGTCATACAGATTTAACGTGTAAATACCCTGGATCATGCCTTAACTAATAATGGGAACTATCTGGGCATTGTTAAACTACTTGTGTGCAAAGCACTATAACCCACTGCCTCTTTGACTTATTTCTACGAAATTCTAATTGACATGGTATTATATGAGCCCCTTATGTTTAGGTTAGAGTTTTGGTTTGTTTAATTATTACATGCGTGATTTTTATTCTATTGTTTTATTGTTGACACAAGAGACATAGTCAAATGTTTGTTTTCTTTCTTTCATGCTTTTTGAAAAGAAGATAACATCCAAACTTGGGGTGAAATTACATGGGCTAAAGAAGGCCCTGGATGTTGACATTTTTGTTCAATTGTATAGAACAGCCAGTTGAAATTTTACGTCCCATATTGAGTGCAAAAATGTGAATTGTATAGAACAACTTCTTTTTACTTTATGTTGGTACTGTGAAATATTATTTAATCAATTATCGGAGAATTTATAGTTAACTTTTTATTATCTAACTTTGTAAACTTTTTTGTTATCTAAGAGATGCAATGTTATGGATATGATATAATACAGGTCGTGTATGTAGAGAGTGTGAGAGCAAGAGAAAAAAATTATAATTCGATCTATAAAATACCGAAAAATATGGTCAGGACCGTATTTTTGTAACCTTGTGTTTTTCTATATAAGGTCCAAAATTGCCCACTAGGCTTATGAAACTTGCATCATAAAGGTGATCCCTATCCCAATAATGTTTTATTGCTCAGTCTCTCTCTAATCTCTATTCTTATGAGACTTGTATTATCTATATGACAAGTAACGTTTGCATGATTTGGCGCAGCTGCCCTATTATAGGGTTGTAAAATAATGTGTTCTTCTTTTTCCTATTAATGAACAATTCGGCTCTCCCCCATTGACTTACCCAAAAAAAAAGTAACGATTACCAAGTTGTACCATATCAATAACAAAGAAGTATTATAAAATCATATAGTCTTTGTGAGCTGTCAAGGGGACATTATTCTGCTCTTATCAAATAAGATGACATTTTGTTGCCCAGCTTGCACAATTGTTTTCTGCTCTCTCTATATGGAATGAATGATTTTGGATATGGTTTACCGTTTTTGTTCATTTACTATTTGAAACTTAGTTAAGTGTTCATTGTCAATGATTTCGGTCCAATCTAGAGTGTCCGATGACAGTATGTAGAGAGAGACCATCCACACTCATGATACTTGAGGGTGGAGGCTAAGATATACACATCAAATTTCAGCATGTAATTCTCATTTTCTATAATATTTCTATAGACTAGAACCGTAACAAGAAAAAATTGCTAGTACCATTTACAAGTGTTAAGCGGCCCACAAAGAGGTTGCTCTATACAAAAACCCAAAAAGAGGCTAAAAAAATGCTTTATATCAAAAATATAAATAAGAAGTTTAAATAAAAAAAATGGGAGACCATATGCTAAAAAAGGTTCTAAAAAAATCCTATGTTTGTTGTCTTGTGTTGCTCCTCTTTAGCGAGATCATCGGATGCTAAGCTGGGCTGTCCCTCCCAATGAGTAGCTCCATAACAAAAGTGGGACTCATCCACAAGGGTCGGAACAAAATGTTGTGGTTGCATCAAATTGCATGTAAAGAGTAAAAAATCACCACTAAGCAATAAATAATAGGTTTTCACTAAGAGGTTCCAAATGTCATGGCCAAAATAAATGATAGGTACAAAAGAAATTATCATATGAAACAAAATATATTTAACTAGCTTGCATGTATGTCATTGGGAAGAGTACCATAATAGTAAAAGCATATCTAAAACGTACCACTATAATCTTGAATCAAAGCATTCGAGGACTAACCCGTGGTCATGGCATCTATCGTTGAAATCTATAACGTATGTTAAAAAACACAATAACTTGTCATACAAGTGGTGAGAGTAAGAAGAAAAAGTAGATAAAGAGAGTATAAAGTAATCAATACTTACAACATAACCAATATTTTACTTCTGCAAGGTGTGAATCACTGCTTTTTGACAATGAACAAGTGCGAGAATTATGTTCCACTTTGTTGCACATATGACATGTAACAAGCTTTCACGGCTTCTTCTCTGATGGTGCTTTAATTTTTATGGTCGAAGGGCGGCCATTTGTTGTTGGTAGCAATAGACTTTGCAATATAATATCACTTGTTGAACAATCTAGATTTATTTCACTTGTTGTCGTAGCTACTCCCATGTTACTTTCATTGCCCATAGTGCAAACTTGTGTTGCATTTTCAATACTTTCCTCGCAGATAGCTCTTTGCCTTAATTCTTGAAATACTAACAACGCTACATCAAAAACAAGTGTAGATTTTGCCCAATCTCTATAATGTTAATTGCTTTGCGACTTAAATAGTTGAATCGTTAGGATAGAGAATTCATGGAATTTTCCATCACTAATTTTTTATGCTCATTTAACCCTTTCTTGGCATTCCTTGTCCATCGCCTTAAAATGTATTGGGATGGGATTTCTTGAACATGCTCACGATGCAAAACGGCTAACATATGTTTAAAAAGGTACCAAAAAACTCAAATAATTTACGGCTACAAGTTGCTTCGGTTTTAGAGACATAAAATATAAGTATATATTCTTTGCTATTTTTTTCATATGTGGTCAACTTGTATGCGTTGATTGACCCATCATCCTCAATGTTATTTACCGCAATCGATATCACTTCATCCAGTTCCTTTTGAAACTTAATGAACATTGTCTCGGTATAAGCATATGCTACTTGTTTCTCCATAGGTAGTCTTGTGTTCAAAGTTGGTGTAGAATAAGAAGTGAGATTATCTAAATAGGATTCATCGTTGTACCAGCGATCAATGGCCTCTTCATATTTAAGAACAAATTCTTACAGGGTACTTTGAGAGTTAAAAAACCTATGAAAAAAATGGTTCATACTTTCACTTCGCTGGGTAGTAGAGCAATTTGCAGAGAATGTACCGCACAAGTAGACTGGTATCCATTGATGTTGAATATCATATAATGATACTAACCAATTATTTCCTTTAGCTCATACTTATCAATAATCAATCCCCATGAACTCTCGAACTCTTCAATTGTTTTGGTCCAATTAATACAATTGAGGAACTCCTTTACAAAAGTAGGATATTTTACACAAATGCTACCCAACTTCTCATTGACCTTTTTTAAATTATGCCATTTGCAAAATCTGTGGACAGTGTTCGGGAATACACGAGCAATAGCTCCTTGCACGGCCTTGTCTTGGTGGTAATTATTGTAATTGGATGTTTGCTTGCGAAAGCCATATCTCAAATAGCCAAACAAATGATGATTTAGTTTCATCTCCTAAAAGTGTACACCCAAATAAGGTAGAATTTGTACGGTGGTTGATTCCAATAAAAGGGGTAAAAGGCATTTTAAACCTATTAGTCTTATAGGTTGTATCCAAAATTACCACATCCCCAAAACATTGATATGCATTTCTTGACCTCGCATCAACCTAAAAAATATTTGGTAAATGGGCATCATCAGCATCAATTGCATAAAAGAAAGAAGGATTTTCACTTTGCATGCATTTAAATAATTTAAGAGCAATTGAGCATCATCGTCAAGGCTTTTCTTTTTAAACTTTCGAAGCTCATTTTTACAATCACGATCCATTAGACCTAAATTACAGTCTCCACCATATTCTACTCCAAAGACATTCATAATCTTATTAGTAAGAATCCTGGCTTTATGAACAGTATCGATAATACTTCTCTTACATTCAGAAATAGCCCAATGCGATCAGAGACAACGCACCTTGCTTGGGCTCACAAATTCATGATTGTGGTCTCTCTCAAACCGTGTAACAATCCACTTATCAATATTTTTTTTACATATTTTCATCATTGCTTTGCAACCAACTCTTGTGTCTGGTACCTTTTGAGTAGGTTTTTCAATATCAACTTTCCTTGAAGGAAATCATAATCTTGAACATAGAAATCTACGAGAGCACACAACCCCGTCATGTTGTGTTTTTTTTTGTATTTCCCATGCACATGCTAAATCCCATTCGCCTTGCATATTCATTATATAATAATTTTGCTTCTTCCTTATATGAAAATTCCATAACCACAGATGGTTCACAACCAATATTTTCTTCATTTGCATTCAAGCTTCCCATTCTTCTACTTTCATCTTCCTCACTACGAGTGTTTATAACACTAACCTCCTTATTGCTCCCTTTTACATGTTATTCCACTGGTGCATGTGGACTTTTTATAGGTGTCTGTTGTCATTCAAATGATTGATTAGACTTCAACATGAACAAAAAATATTAGTCAAACTTCAACACGAACAAAAAAACTAACCAATTCTGAAGAACTCATTACATGGATAGCACTATCAATTTCTTCCGCATTGGCACCATACTATCAGAGCTAATCCTCAATGGTTGCCTCCATGGTTAAGACAAAATCTTAAAACATTTTTGGTGTTTCTTTCTGGATCAGCAACATGGAATTAGAGTGACACAATGAAGTGTAATATAAATATTTAGACTTTAGAGACAATTGGAAAACTCGATCAATTCAACTAGAAAAACATGTATAGAAACAATACATTTTAGTTTGAAGTCATATCGATAGCATTGAGAGAAACAAGTTTATATGCTAAAGTTGTCTCCACAAACAATCAATTACAAGCTCCATAACAAAAGTGGCATCTCTCTGCGCAAAGTTAAAGCAATAATAATTAAAAGAGTAATGATCCTATAGGACCTTCCCACACCCAATTGTATAGGACCCTAATAAAGAGAGAGAGAGAGAGAGAGAGTTATGACTGGTGCTGAGGTCTCCCGGTGAATTTCAATATCTTCTAGAGATCTGCGTGAAAATTTTGTGGTGATCTTTTGGGGTCCTATTCACATGGGTGTGGGAGGATCTCATAGTATCATTACTCATATAAGAGTACTAAGGAAGTTACAAATGTAGTTTTCTTGGTTTCTCTATTGCTATTATTTTTAAGGAAACTTACTTTATTTGTGTGTTAGTATTGTAGGTTACATGTGGAACCAGCTTTATATTATTGAATGCAACCCTTTATTTTTGGTAGAGAGAATAGGACTCGGTATACTGGGCCCTAACTTTTTGAAAAGTCTTTTTCCTGATTCGAACATTGAAATACAAATACTCAACTACCTTATAAACATTGAAATACAACTAGTATAGTATAAGAATGGAATACTAATAATTCAATCATTTAGGATTACCAATAATTCAATGGATGCTCCAATTTCAAGTTTAATAAATAAAAGAAAAAATCAATTTCAGGGAATAGGCACAGATTCTCTAATTTGAATGGACACATGGGCATCCAAACTTAAATGTTATCTTTCAAAGACAAAGTCAATGCTCCAGCATTCAAGTTTCACAATGAATTCAGGTAAAACAACACTGGGAGCGTATGAGGGAAATGAGAGGGATTAAACACATCAATTTCATTAGAACTACAAAATCTAAATACATAAATAATAGAAAAAAAAGATGCATTATTGATAATACAAACTCAAACCATAATTAAAGACTTAAGATATTTGTTTCATGTATGAATAAGAAATACAGTAAAGGTTGTGATGGAAGAAAAATGATGGTAAATGAAAGAAAATGAATAACATTTATTAAACAGTTCCAATTAAACTGATAATAAAACAAGATTTTTAAAACTGAGAAAACCATTTATTCAACAAAATCTGAGAACAAGCTGCAGAATCTAGTTTTTAACAGAACTATTTGAGTGAAGACAAATAAATAGATATCTCAGACAAATTTGGCAGCAAAGCACATTTTCAAGGGTTTTGCAGCTATGAAAAACAATTTCATTCTATAGAGAGCATCAGAGTTTTTTTAAATCGCCGACTTAAAAAGCCCCCACATTCAAACCTCTATAACCTAGTTTAAGAAAGCACCCTAAAACCCTACAGAGCCACAGATTTGTTAAAATCTCTCATTTTAAAAAAAAACCCAACATTCAAACTTGGAAAACCACCATAAACCCTAATCCTACAGAGCCACATATTTTTTAAAATCTTTAATTTAAAAAAACCCCAACATTCAAACCTGTAAAACCAATTATGTTGTAATAAGGAGAGAAGATTGTATGTTGGTCGTGGAGGTGGTATCTATTGAGGTAGTTGTTCTGTAGCTCATTCAAATGGGTTGAGAGAGATGTTGTGACGACCTAAAATTTGTAGAATTAAAACATAAGATTAATAGTGTTGATATAAATAAACACAAAATAAACAAATAAACTAAAATAAAATAAAATAAAATAAAATACTTACAATAAATAAATATCCAGAACGATAGTTCATTATGCATTATAGGGACCATTATTTTCACTTATACAATTTTAGCAACTTTTTCCTAAGTTTGTGCCTGACCATTTTGTTAGTATGGACCCTTGGTCCACCAACTTTTTGTAAGAATTTTTGTGTAAAGGTGGGTGGCGTCTCCACCTTATGTGGCAGCCCACTTACATCATGTTAAAACACTTGAGGGTTCAGCTTTATTTAGGTGGACCTTACGTCCACCATCTTGAACTTCATATCTTACCTACTTTGCTTTTAACGTGGCAGCGTTATATCCCTCTCATCTCGGTTTTCAAACACCTTGCAAGTGTATCTGTTTTTTTATTTGAAACTTCTCTCTCTCTCACATACTTTGAGTTGCGTTTTCTCTTTTTAAGCCATAGGTAAGCTACGGTCCTGATGAACAACAACACTCTCTCTGTCTCCTTTCGCCAAGCTTTTTGTAAGTTTTTTTGTTACTAATTCATATCGCTTAATGTCAATGGTCGAGGAATGGCTGTTTCTCTATCATCTAGGTTAATCCACAATGTTTGCACATTGAGGCCTTTACTTTTATCTCCTCTCTGTCACGCCCCATTTCTTGAGTCCTCTTGTTACTTCGACTTTAGCTGCAAAGTTACGAGTAAGCGATCTCATTGTCTTGAAGAATAATTTTTTTAGTAAAAAGATTGTGATATTTTATCTATTGTTAAGAATTTTAAATACTGTAAATTATTAGAAATAAATGTGATATTTTCGCTTTTAGTAAAAGTGTGAGATTTTCCTTCTACTATTTTGAATATTTAGACATTGTAAAATTCATGTGTAAATGACTTCCTTATTATTGAAAAATTGATATTTTTGCACTTGATTGTAGTATTGCCTATAAAATGATCATTTACAAATTGACAATTCCATAAATTGTGATAATTCTGTATTTAATTTTGGATTCCCATAAGGGTTCTTTTATTGATACTGGACTGTTATCATGTTAGATTTCTAGAATGTCCTTTAGAACTGTTATCTTTCAGAAATTATTGCACAAAATGTTTAAATGGCTACTTAGAGATATTTCAATGGAAGTGATTGTTATTAAATTGCTTCAAGTGAATTTATGTTAATGTTTTCAATTATACTTCGCATATATGATATTGTTTCTTTCTGATGTTTAAAGAGTTTCATAGATAATTTGAGTATAAGTGGACCTGCAGTGATCGTTAGGACCTGTCCGATTATGTCGGTAGGGACTATTTGGACTCATCCGGGATATCGGTGAGGTATGATCGGACCTGCATGGATTGTTAGGACCTATCCGGTTACATCGGTGGGACTATTTGGACTCATCCGGGACGTCAGTGAGGTATGTTTGGACTTGTAGGGATTGTTTAGACCTATCCGATAGGGGCTATTTGGACTCATCCGATACGCCGATGAGGTATGTTTGGACCTGCAGGGATTGTTTAGACCCATGAGAACGCTGGTAGCGTATATAGGTGACCTACTTGGGACGCCAATAGGGTATTTGGTGAAATCCTTTGAATTATGCATTTCTGTTAAAATGTTTATATGCATTTCCATCATTGGATTATGTTTAACTGTGGATTTGTGAAAGTGCAATTGTTATCTATAAATGCTTTTGCTCGAAATTCTTCCTCATATTGTTTTTTTTTAACATACATTCTTCAGAAAATGTTTATATCTTCCAACCATGATTATTTTTAAGACCATGATGATCACTTACTGAGTAGCCAAACTCACCAAACTATGGTAAATATTTTTCAAGGTAATTGCAGTCTCATAGTTAAATGCACATCAGGACCAGTTTGTGAAGACGATGCAGTCATGTCATAACTAAATTCTCTTTTGTAACTTTTGTTTAACTTCACCACTGTAAGTTTTTGCTCTATCAACAGATGTATACCTAGACTTCATGTTAATACCAGTTGTGATCAAACTTTGTACAAAGCTTAATTAATAGAAAAATTTGTTTTGTTACATTATATATTAATAGGAATTTGAATTTCTCCTAGTATAAGAATAGTCTGTCGCACCTCGAGAATGTTAGAAATCTTGGGGTGTGACAGATGTGTAGGAAAGCTGTGGGGGAAAGAGAAGAGGGAGGATGTGAGGGTAAGAGAGAGGTGCAAGGGAGCCGGAAGAGGGAGGCCGTGAGGGTGAGAGACCAGTGAGGGAGGAGAGAGGGGCATCTATATTGCTTGAGAGAGAGAAACTCATAGACAAGTCTGGCTCTTGTTGTACTTGTTATGAGAAATTTAATAGGAGAGAGAGAAAAAAAAAGTAAGAATAAGGGCAATTGAATTTTTATCTTGAGATGGGAGTCTATTGTAATCTATGGGGGGTCTCACCCCTATTTGTGGCAGGGTCCTATACTACGCTTATAATATAATATAACTATGAACCCGGTTTTTATACGGTCAAGCCCGCACCTATTATGTTGCAGACCCCACATCCAAGACGTCCATGTAAGTATGAGTTGATGACTCTCATATGGGTAACCGGACAACCGAAAGTGAGTTGACTTCACATGCTGGCTAAAAAGATTTAGAGAGCCACGCATCCCTCATTTTCTGTCTATACGTATAGCCCTCCTTTATCCCAAAAAATTTGCATCCGCTGCTCTCTCTTTCCTTTCTTGCTCTGTCCATCTCCCTTACCCTCTCTTTCCATATTCTCTCCATCACCTTGGTGGATGGCAAGTGGTGTTTTACTATGTTTTAAGAGAGAAAAAATTAGATTAAAACAAAACACTCTAGAGAGAACTAAAATAATTTAGAGAGAGAAACTCTTATGAATCAATTGGGTATGCCAAGCACTTGGACCAAGTTCTTTGTTTTCCCCTCCTCGCTCTAATCCTAATGCTTTTGGAGATAATTCCATTGTAAGCATAGCTATTACACAGAGAGAGTTGTGTCACCTTCTCCATTTGATTTGATTGGGGTGATAATGTTCCTATTTCTTAGAGATTGTAATGTCTTTCTAGCATAGTTCTAGCCATTCTTTTTGGCAATTTCATCCTTGTCTGATCATGTAGTTTCATCATCAGTGTAAAATTTAGTAACAGATGGGAATTTTTCATTTACCTCAACATTCTTCTCCAATTTCTCTATCTTTGACTTCTTAATCTTTTCCCCTTCTTCTGAGGAAGAGGGGTGGCCTGCTCATTTTGGCTTATTGTCTCAAGCATCTTCATAGCACGAAACCTTGTAACCATAATCGAAATTTCAGGATTTTCTTGTATCTCTTCTTTATTTTCCTCCCTAGCTTTACTGCCATGATTGGTTTTATCCATGGATGCATTTTCTCTCTTCAACCATTTTGGGGTTGGCTTTTTCTTCTCATGTTAATCATTTTCATTTGAGATTGTCTCTAAATTTCGGCAATTTTCAGGAGTTGTTGTATCATCTACTGTATCTTCATCTTGAGAAAATCGAACCTTCTTCGCCACCTTTTTCTCAACATTATCAGAATCTCTCAAGCATCTTTTAACAATCTGCTCACCATTATCACCTTCAACCCCAGAGCTTGAACTGCTCTTGGTTTTATGTTTCTCATGAAGAATAACTGCACCTGGTTCTAGGTTTCTCGTGAAGAGGGTATGGGGGTTTTAGAGAGAGAAAAGAATAAAAATATTATTTTTTAACTGTGTGCGAGAGAGACTGGGGCTGTCGGTCATGTTTTCCTGCTTCGATGATTGGGAACGACCTACACCGTCCAATTAATTAGATGGTGGAGATCTCCAAGCCCACATAGTAACATGTGGGTTTGGATGCACCAAACAATTATCTTATAACTATTATATATTATATATGACATAATATATAATACAAATATATATATTAACAATATAAATATTTATCTATTATATTTATAATATAATATATTCAATCTGAAGTCGTCGTCACTTATAACATTGAAGGTCCAAAGGGAGGGCACTCTAGAAAAAATAAAAAACTTGAAAGAAGAAACATTAATCTACAAACAAAACTTTGTTAAAAATTTTATAAAAATTTTACTTTAAGGAACATGAGCATAAGTTACTTTAAGAAACATCCATAAAGGGCACCTAGTCACTAGAGATAATGGAGAGTTGTAATTCTTTTTCATAAACCAAGGATGTAAAAACACTCAATAAGAAAAATTAGAGCAGGTAGTAAGAAATTTGAGAAAGACAACATCATTGGTTGAAGGGACTTATAACAAGAGCATGTCATATTCTTTGCTAAATAAGAAATAACACGATATTTTTTATCACCTCTTCTATTATTTGTAGCAAACTCTACACATTTTATGCACAGTAAATATTCCAACACATTACAATTAACTAAAGAATTAAATGAATATGACATAGCTTTGTATGAAAATATAGGAGGTCAAGAACTATGATCTCGGCACCTCTAAACCAAACGGGGCATATCACTAAGTTCAACTGATCGTTGTTAGATCTATAGATTGTTGAAAAACATGGACAGTTTGATTTTGAAGGCTTTTAGAGAAAGCTACGGAAATTACGACAAAGATATAGAGGAAATTGCGAAAAGGTTGCTAAGAAAGTTATAGAGAGAGAGTGTAAGGTCCGAGACTTTTCCGATTGTTGATCCTGTTTTCGTTTCCTATTAATGCTTACCTCACTTTTCTTTTTTGATTTGTTGTATAACCTCTGTGTGGTGTTTTGAGTGGTACCGTGTTATTGTAGGGATCGCGAGCTTTTCGACAGTATGAAAATCGCTTAGATCTGAGCTATCGTCAGAAAGCCATGATCTGTGTCCCAAATTATTTTTTCGTGTGCATCCCAATACGTCATGCATGCATCCCCATGCATGTATATACTCTTATGTGCACGAATCCCCATGAAACTCACCCATCCCAATGCACATGATTACATCATGCATGCCCTCCCCCACAATGATTACACACATGGACTCTCTCTCCTCTCACATGCTTGCTCTCTTCATGCATGCTTCCACCTCCATCATGGTATTCCCCATGCATGCTCATGCATGTCTTATCTCTCCTCATGCATGATTACTTGAGTGTCATATGGTATATGCATGCTTCTACCCCCATCATTGTATTCCTCATGCATACCTTCTCTCTCTTCATGCATGATCACTTGAGTGTCATGTGGTACATGCATGCTTCCATCTCTCATGCTTATATATACCCCCATCCACTCATAAATTTGGTTTCTCTCTCTCTTCTCACCTCTTTACTCCGTCACTTGCCCCTCTTCCCCCCTTGTTCTTCTTCTTCTCCCTTTGCCATTAAACCTCTCTAACACCCCCCCCCCCCAAGCCTTAAACCTCTTAAGCTTGAACAAATCCACTTGAAGCTTGACAACTGAAGTGGACCTTGTGGAACATTTCATCTTAGCGATTTCGATTGGAGTAGGTAAGTAGATTTAGTTTCTATGGTTTCACGCTTACGTTAAAACATGTTTCTTTACCTATTTCTAATGTGAAGCTCAAGTGTGTGTGTGTGTGTGAGCGTGGGTGCATGCTTATTAAAATTCTGTTAAAGGGTATTCTAATTTCTAGAATTATGGTTCTTGTTTGAGAGACTGTTAGGGTACCTTAAACTTTGTTTTAGATCATTAATTTTTGTGGGTTCATAGCATTTTGAATGTATTTATATATGAGAAAAACCCTTGTTAATATCTCAGGTAATTTCAAAACTATTAACTATTTTCTTATGCATGCTAAATGTGCAAAATGAAAATCCAGGGATTTTACAAGTTCTTGTGTGAAGCTTTTGACTAAACCAACTTTACTATAATGAAATGAAATTACTTTGAAATTTTAGATAAATGAGTCTAATATAAAATTGATTTTGGACTCATAATAAAATTCCTTATGGTTTAAAAGTTATGGTCATTTATCTAGTAGGCTATCACCTTGGATTTTCTACTGCAAAAAATAGAAATTTCATCCAGGAAAATCAAACAGTTTGACAAACTTTAGACCAATATCTGGTGTTATTTCATATATGAAAGTTCTCTTGTTATGAGTCTATATTATCAAGAAATTGGTTGCAGGTGTAAATGATCTTTAAATTTAATGATATACCCTTAAAGGTGGACAATATTTATCCAGGAAAAACCAGAAATATGACATAGTAATGTCTATTGCATTGATATATAACATGATATTGACATGATAATATCTCTTAAATTGATAAGCACGATAATATGACATAGTGATGCATAGTGCATTAATATATAACATGATATTGACATGATAATGTCTTTTAAATTGATAAGGATGATAAATGACATGGTGATGTCTAGTGCATTAATATATAGCATGATATTGACATGATAATGTCTCTTGAGCAGATAAGCATGATAATATGACATAGTGATATCTATTGCATTGGTATATATCATGATAAGGACATGATAATATGCATGAATGATTTGATCGACTTCTTATTACAATCATATCTGATTAGTTATTACTCTGCCATGAAACAAATCATGCATGACGCGTTTGTTTAAATATGAATTTGACACATGACTCTATGCTTTGTAAGATTTGCTTAAAACTCTGATTATTTTGTAAGCATGAAAGCATGGCACCTAGATCTTATTTTTTGGGCTTTACAACTCACTTTGTTAATTTTTCCTCCATGTAGAGTGATAACTAGCGTGATTGTAGTGGCATGTCCTGGTGGTCGCGCTTAGGGTCCCGTACCCCCCTTCTGTTGAAGCTCCATTTTACAGTATATATTTTGGTTGGCAGTCTGGCCATATAGTTCATTTTGATTTGATAATATGTCTTGATATTGGGCCTTTTGTGCCTTGGACTTATATGTACTATTTTGGACTGTTATATATATTTTGAGACTGGTTTGTCTAACAGACTATAGTTATGTATATTGTGTTTCGTTTGTTTTGTTTCTTTGTGGCTTGCTTTGATACTGAAAATTCATTCTTTTTCAAAGTGTTGAGCGCACTCTAACCCATGGCCCTCGCTACCTGTGGTCGTGGCCCCACACCCTATAGTCCTCCGGCAGGCCCGAGCCTAGCTCTCTGTGGGTCTATCGGGGATGGTAGGGAGAGAGAGAGAGAGAGAGAGAGAGAGAGAGAGAGAGAGAGAGAGAGAGAGAGGAGTAGTAGTGTTGTTGTCGTAGTAGTAAGTAAGAGTAGAGTAGAGTAGAGAGAGAGAGTACTACTACGTACGTACGTCGCGTACGACGAGAGAAGAGAG
>NW_006498445.1:810057-821501 GCF_000471905.2 Amborella trichopoda
ACTATACTACGTTAAGTAATAAACTAACCACCCTACCTCTCTCTCTCTCTCTCTCTCTAAAGGTATAACAAACATTGGATCTCTCTGTCTAAAGTTATAATACACATTCGAAAATGCAAAAGCCACCTATCTCTCTTTCTCTGAAGGTATAATACACAAATCTCTTTATTTCTAAAGGAATAATAAAAGTTTGTAAATGTAAGCGCCACCTCTCTCTGTTTTTGAGGGCATAATACACATTAGAAGAGGCAAACGCCGACACAAAGAGTACTAACCTAATAAACTATTGCAAATTACAATTCTTACCCGTCGTAGAGAGCAACATAACATAAACAAATGAAAAATTACGTGTTGTAGAGAGAATCATAACATAACAAATGAAAAAACAAAAATATGGCATCTACTTCCAAAACATAACATACCTTAGTATTAAAATTTAGGGAACCTAGAACTGCGACCTCTGCACTTGTAAACCAAACATGAACTTATCGCAGATTTGAACTTTATCGGTTAGATCTTAGTTTGGGATGTCTCTTAGAAGCTTCTCTCTACAATGTAGAGGAAGCTCGGTTAAAGTGATGGGCACTTGTTTGCTGGAAGATAAATGTTCCATGGAAAAAAAGAAGTTCTTCTATCATGGGAAGTGGAATGTTATCTTCTAGAAAGTTTAAAGAAGTTCTGAGTAATTGTGCTTAATAACTTGTTGGAACGTCAAAGAAGTTTTGGATAATTGTGTTTGATAACAAATATATATTAACAATATAATAATATAATACAATATATAATATATAGTATAATATTATTTAATATACTATTATATTATAATAATATTATAAAATTTATATATTCGATATGTTATAATATATAAATAAAATATTATATAATATATATTATGTTGTAAATAGTTAATAGTGAATAGTGATCACCAAGAGCAGTAATCGCCAAAAACGTTTGGAGAGTTTGGGTTCCTATTTTAAAAGGAAAAAGGAAACTTTGCGGAAAGTATTAGGAATGTTATCTTTCTGAACATTAAACTTTCCCGCAGCCAACAGGGAAATGCTACAATATTAGGAACGTTATCTTTTCGAAAGTTTTCTTTCCAGTAAACAGACACGCCCCTAGGAGAAACGTTTTCAAACAACAGTTTCTCAGCATTTAATGAGGATTAAAGACAAAGAAAACAATGAAAAGGTAGGAAGAAAGTTATAAAGAAAAAGAGATTTTTTGTGTTCTCATAGGTAAGAAAGCAGAGTTTATACAAGATATAACTTTTCTGGAGTTTATAAACAAATACAGGACATTTGCTTTGTTGAAAATCAGAGACTGAGAGATTAGGTGAATTTCTAGGGCTTTAATGAAGATAATTTACTTGCTTTTATACAAAACTCAGGAATGTATCCAATCCAAACTCAAAGGTAGTTATGAGGACGTGATGTATAATATGAATTTTGAAAAGGCGTATGATGAAGTGGATGGGAAAGTACTCTATGAGATGTTGGAGTGAATAAGTTTCTAGTCTTGATGGTGGGATTGTGGATTAATGGTTGTCTACACACTGCTCATTTTTTTTGTTCTTGTCAATGGGAAATCTTCAGGGTTTTTTAAAGATTCTAGAGGAATCAGCTAGGGGGATCTTTTTTCTACTTTTCATATACTTTAAAAGTAGAAACTTTCAGTGTTATGTTTATGTAGTAGATAGAGGTTTTATCTCGGGTGGTAAGATTGGAAATAGTAATCTTGTGGTTTTTCATTTACAATATGTTGAGGCAGAAGAGACATCATCATCATTCATCGTTATAGCCTTTTTCCTAATTACTTGGGATCAGCTATATGAATCTTGGTCTGTCATTCTGCCCTAAAGTCACACCCTCAGTGAGGCCCCAAGTCCCCATATATTTCTGAACTACTTCCAACTACGTCTTTTTGGGCCAACCCTTTGTCCTTTTGTCCTTTTAACTCCTTCCACTTGAACTAACTTACACCTCCTAATAAGCGTTTTACTTGGTCGGTGTCATACATGGCTAGCCGACCTGAGTCTACTCTCTCTCATCTTATGGCCTATTGGTACCATGCCTAAATTCTCTCAAATGGATTCATTTCGAATCCTAATCTTTCTTATCTTGCCACTCATCCATATCAACAGTCTCATCTTCACTACACTCATTCTATAGGTATATTGTTTTTTTTATAAGGTAAAAGAGACAAAAGTATATAATTTATGGTTGTTCTTAAAATGTATTGAGTTGGTTACTGGCCTTAAAGTCAATTTGGCTAAGACAAAATTGTTAAATTGGTGGTTTTGATGAGAGAAATGCAACCTTTGCGATGTTGATTCCTTACCATTTTAATATTTATGTCACCCCCTTTTGTGACCTTTCACCATTCAAGGTCTATTTGGGATCTGGTGTTGGAAAGATTTTACAAGAGTTAGCCTGTGGAAATCTAAACTTCTATCGTTCGGTGGTAAAGTTACCTTAACTAAATCATCTAACCTACATGTATATTTTATGTCCATGTGTCATATGCCTTTGTAGGTTGTCAAATTTCTAGAAGGGTCGATGAAAGCTTTCATTTGGGGGAGTAATGATAAGACAATGAAGTTGAATCCAGTGTATCAAAAAGCACTAGGCGGGCGTTTAGAACCTAGGTGGCTGCCCAGTTAAAAAAAGATACTAATATACCATATTCCAAGTTGAAATAGCTAATACCCCCATTGGTATTTTTTTCATAAAAATTACACCTTATACATTTGGTTTTGGGTTTATACCCATACTTCTAACCCGAATCACTTCTTCTAGAAGTAGCAGAAATAGATCCATGATAAGGATTTTGTTCTTGTTTTTATTTTACATAACATATATATTGCTTAGTCTCCTTTTTAATAGCTTCAAGAACATTTTTACAATGGACAACATCCCCTTTAATACCAGCAAGATGTTTCTTAAATTGATTTATGCCTCTTTTTGTATCTTTTTCACAAAAAATGCTTCTAATACAATTTTTGTCATTTAGATTCAGGTTGTATCCATATTTCGAACTCCGGTCTCCACTACAACTAACTCCTGAAGAAGACATCTCAAAATAAAACAAGCAATCTAAAAAATAAAGTTTTACACTTACTTTGATTACTCGAACTCCAAACTTTAAGAAATACTTTGGAGGTTTCTTTCTCTCTAAAATGGGTTATTGTGGGTTTAGGTTTCAAATGAACCTAAAACTTGTCCTTCTAACCTTTTATATCTTAAAAAATATATATATATATTTCTGCCTCTGGGCTGGTCGCAGGCCCTAGGCGACCGCCCAAGGCTGGGCTGGGCAGCCGCCCAAGGACCACCGCCCAGTTTGGCCGCCTAGGCCTGGGGGATGCGCCCAAGCCTTCTGGACTGCCTAGGCGGTCACCCAGGTGCTGGGCGGTCTATTTTTTTGAACACTGGTTGAATCTCATCAAATAAGACGACGTATGTGCTCCTAAATGAGGAGGAGGACTTGGGACTCAAAAGCTAAAACTCATGAACTCTAGTTTGTCAATAAAGTGGTGGTAGAGTTGTCAGTCTAATTAGAGCCGTCTTTGGAAACAAGTTTATAAAAAAAAATATGGTGAGGAAATTGCGACTAGGTTTGTTAAGACCCTAGATCTAAAGCTACTCTTTCATGAATTTGGATGATGGATATGGAGATGAAATTTTTTTTCTGCTTTAATAAATGGTAGGGAGATATTGCCTTAAGGACCTCCTCTCCAAGTGTTTTCTAAGGTCCATGAACCTTTAAACATTGTGGAAAATATGGTGCTAGGAGTAGGATCCAATGCTATTTGGGGAGTGACCACAAAATATAGAAGGGTTTCTAAGACTTTTCTTGATTAATTCTATCTTCTTATGCAGGGCTCACATGCTCACCTAATAGTCAATACGAGATTGTTTGGGACTTTAATCCCTCAAGTGAATTCTTTGTGAAATCGATGTATCTGTTGCTTTATAAGGATGGTAGTAGAAATATAAGTTGTTTTTTAATTAGATTTGGAGCTTACCAGTACCCCTTAAGGTTCAGCTTTTCTTTTGTATTACTCACCAAGGAAAATTGGCTACTATTGATAATTTGAGAAGAAGATGATTCATCCTTACTAATATTTGTATTCCATATAAAGCAAGAAATAAATCTTCAGACCATTTTTTCCTTGAATGCCTCTGTGTCTATTCTCTGGGTATGGGGTGGGCAGAAACTCGACTTGCATCTGCAGATAACTTTCTCTATACGGCATTTGTTACATCAATAGCTTTCCCCTAGTATATCAAAGAATGATACAATTTTATGGAGAGCTTTGTTAGTTAGTATTATTTGGAATACACGGACAGAAAAGCATAAAAGAATTTTTGAGGATAAGTGTATGGAATGTGATGAGCTTAAATCTAATATCCTAGCTCTAGCGGCTGATTGGGTTTTCGTGAACAAAGAATAGAAATTTATTTATAAGGTGCAGCTTATCCTCAATTTTTGAACTTGCAGGTTATGGTAAACCTGGACCAAGTAGAGTAGCAATTTGGAGGCAACCTTCAAAAATTTCATTCAAATTAAATTTTGATAGTAACTCTTGATATAATCTAGGGAGAGGGGGCATTGGTGGTCTTGTTAGAGATCACAAAGGCTCTAACATTCTTTCCTTTTCGGAACCTTAAGGTTGGTTGTGACTTATGAGACATAAGTTAGACTCTTACATAAGGCTTACACTCTTCATCCTTCTCGAATGTGAGTATTATATCGGAAGGAGAACTTGTAAACGTGATCTCCCAACATAACGGGGATGCTAAACCTCCTTGGAGATTAAACCCCTTGTTTTTAGAAATTAGAGATCTTCTTGAGAATATCAATGCTTGTTTAAGTCATTGTTTTAGGGAAACCAATATAGAGGCCAATAGTTTAGCAAAAAGTAGGGCTCACCTAGTCTTAAGACATGGTCTAACACATAAGCAAATTTATGGGATTAGATTTTTTTCAGATGTCATTTTAGTTGAAAAATAATGACATAAATGTGTCAGATGCCTAAGAAAATCGGTCAAATACATTTTGATTTTTTGTCATTTCATTAGAAAAAATCTTTTTTGTCATTTCATAGAAAAAAACTTTCTTATGGGATTGGATGTAGGTGTTTTTTCATACTAACTAGTACCAACGTATTTTTTTCAGATTAATTGGCAGTCAAATATAAGAAAAAACTCCCACACTTAATTACGTAAAGAAATTAAATTAAACAAAGTCCTTGATATTTTCTGACGACTGTTATTTAATTATTTTTATTCGAATGTGGTCACTCCAACAGAAGACTAGGTCAAGAGATTTGTTCACCTTTTTATTTCTATTTTTTATTTTTCCAGTAAACGATTTATCTTATTTGTCTAAATATGACTTCTCTGCCTCTTTTTTTTTTTTGTAAATAAGTAATATATGTCTTTTTCTCCATTATGTCTCTTTCTAATTTTATTACAGGGAGAATACGTGGTTTGTTCTCCTCCTTGTTTTTGTGGCTCGCTGCCAAGCCGAGCAGATAACCCCTTAGTCCAAAAAAGAAGATGGAGGTATACTTGGCTAAAAAAACCCGACGAAATTAATAAAGAAGATGAGCATCTAGAGATGCACCTACGTAGTGATGAAGGAAATGATCTTTAATTCAAAATTTGAGTCTTCAAGCTTGTGGTCAAGCTTCTTCCAATCCTAGGGGAATGATACAATTACAATTTAATATTTTACTTTATTATTTCTTAGAAGGCTAAAATTTAGGTTTGGTGTTATTTGGATTTGTCGTTTTCTTTTAGGGTGTTTGCGTCTTTTATTGTTACAGAAAAACAAGTAGTAGAGTTGGAAGTTTACTTTTTAAGGGATGAAATATCAAGATTTAATATTTATTAAGGATTTTAAGTGAGCAAGTTAGCTATCAGAGTTTTTTTTTGTTATCCACCATAATTAAGTGTTGAATATATATATTAGAAATAGAAATAGAAAAAGAAGTGTAGAAGAATTTATTTTGCACCTTATGAACATGGTGAGAAGATCTTTTGGGGATATACTCCACGGCGGAACTTGAAAGAGGCTATATACTCTCACTCTTTAATTTTATTTTTTTATTTTTCTTGCTTGTTTATTTTCTTTTTCCCTTTGTCTCTATGTTGGGAAGTAGTTACTTCATGTTCTCTATTAAAACTTCAATTATCTCAGCTTACATGATTACCTTAAACTCCATCACTTTTGAGGTCACCAGCTCTACGTTATCTCTAGTAACAAGTACCCTTTTTATTTTAAAGATGTGCATCGACCGTTTAATTGTGACTTTATATAGACTAGTAGCATTAAGTGTGTTCCACATAGATATCAAATAAACAATAAAAAAATAATAATAATAAAATCAATGTAGTCATTTAGATTTTAAATATAGTTTTAAATTTAGTGTTTGAAAACATAAAATAATTTTAAATTGGTATTTTTTTGCTTAAAGACAATATAATTTATTTTACTGCTTTAAGAATTGATTAAAAGAAATCTTAAATTTGGTCATAAACTATTTTGAAAGCATGAAAACTCATAGAGAAAAAAGCAATAAAAATTAAGTATTATAAGATTTCTTTTAATCAATTCTTAAAGCATGAAAACTCATAGAGAAAAAACTATTCTGAAGGCAAAATACACAATCGGAAATGTAGACGTCCACCTCTCTCTCTGAAAGCATAATACATATCGGATCTCTCTCTTTGTCTGAAGTCATAACACACATTCAGAAATGCAGAGGCCATCTCTCTCTCTCTCTGAAGGCATAATATACAATACATATATATCTCTCTCTCTGTAAGACATATTAAAGTTACTATAATAGCACTCTCTCTCTCTCTCTCTCTCTCTCTCTCTCTCTCTCTCTTTGAAGGCATAATACACACTTAGAAATGTAAACACCAACATCAAGACTACTAATCTAATAAACTATTGCAATAATTATAGTTCTTACCCGTTGTAGAGAGAAACATAACTTAAACAAATGAAAAATCACACGTTGTAGAGAGAAACATAACATAAACAAATGAAAAAACAAAAAAGAGGTATCTACATCTAAAACATAACATACCTTAGTATGAAAATTTAGGAGGCCCAAAACTACGACCTCGGCACCCGTAAACCAGTCATGAACTGATCGCATATCTGAAGATCATTGGTGTAGATCTTAGTTTGGGATGTCTCTTAGAAACTTCTCTCTACAATAAAGAGGAAGCTCAGTTAAAGTGACTGAATCCCTAAGAGAAACATTTTCAAACAACTATTTCTCAACATTTAGTGAGGATGAAAGATAGAGAAAACTGTGAAAAATTAGGAAGAAAGTTAGAGAGAGAAAGAAAGCTTCTGTTTTCTCATAGGTAAGAAAGTTGAGTTTATACAAAACATAAATTTTCTAGAGTTTGTATTGACACTTGCTTTGTTGAGACTCAGAGAATGAGAGATTAGGTAAATTTCTAGGGCTTTAATTAAGATACTTCACTTATTTTTCATACAAACCTCAAGAATATATCCAATCCAAACTCAAAGGCAATTATGAGGAGGTGTTGTATAAAATCAATTTTGAAAAGGCATATGATAAAGTGGAATGACATGTACTCCATGAGATATTAGGGCAACTAAGTTTCCAATCTACATAGGGATTGTATATTATTGGTTGTCTGCACATTTTTTTGTTCTTATCAATGGGAAAGCTTCGGGCTTTTTTAAAGATTCTAGAGGAATTAGATAGGGGGATATTTTTTCACCTTTTTAATATACTTTAAAAGCATAAACTATAGTAGATAGAGGTATTATTTCAAGTGGTAAGATTGAAAATAGTAATCTTGTGGTTTCTCATTTACAATATGTTGATGATATCATTATCCTTTATAAGGCACAGGGGACAAAAGTATATAATTTGTGGTTGTTTTTAAAATGTGTTGAGTTTGTTATTGTCCTTAAAGTCAATTTGGCTAAGACTAAATTGTTGGATTGGTTATTTTGATGGATGTTGATTCCTTACTATTTAAATATTTATGCCTTCTCCTTTTGTGACCTTTCACCCTTCAAGGACTATTTGGGATCTGGTGTTGGAAAGATTTCAAAAAGAGTTGGACCTTTGGAAATCTAAATTTCTATCGTTCAGAGGTAGAATTACCTTTTAGCTGAGTCCATTTTATTTAACCTACATATATATTTTGTGTCCATGTTTTGGATGCCTTTGTACGTTGTCAAATTGCTAAAAGGGTTAATGAGAGCTTTCATTTGAGGGATTAATGATAAGACGAAGAAGAAGAATCTCGTCAAATAAGACAAAGTATGTGCTCCTAAATGAGAAGGATGACTTAGGACTAGAAAGCTAAAGTTCATGAACTGTAGTTTGTTAACAAAGTGGCGGTCGAGATGTCAGTCTAATTAAAACCTTCTTTGGAGACAAGTGTTAAAAGAAAAATATGATGAGGAAGTCGCAACTAGGCTTATTAAGAGCCCTAGATCTAAAGCTGTTTTTTCATGAATTTGGAAGAGTATTGATTATTGTAAGCTCATTTTACTTTGACATTTAAGAAAGGTCGTGGGACATGGAGAGGGTAGCGAGATACTGCCTTAAGGACCTCATCTCCAAGTGCTTTCTAAAGTCCGTGAACCTTTAGACACTGTGGAAAATACAGTGCCAAGGGAAGGATCCAACACTATTTGGGAAGTGACCACAAGATATAGAAGGGTATATGAGATTTTTCTTGACCAAGTCACTCGTCTTATGGAGTGCTCGCTTGAGTTTTATTGCTCACCTACTAGTTAATATGATATAGTTTGGGACTTTAATCCGTCAGGTGAATTCTTAGTGAAATCAGTTGATTTATGAGGATAGTAATTGAAATATAGGTCTTGTTTTTAATAAGGATTTGGAGCTTATCGGTGCCCCTTATGGTTCGGCTTTTCTTTTGTGCTGCTCGTCAAGGAAAATTGACTACTATTGATAATTTGAGAAGAAGATGATTCATCCTTACTAATATTTTGTTCCATACAAAGCAAGTAATGAATCTTTGGAGCATTTTTTCCTTCAATGTCCCTTTGTTTCTAATTTCTGGGTATGTGATAGGCAGAAACTCGACTTGCATATGTAGATGACTTTCTCTATGCGGCATTTATTGGTGGAATTTTATGGACAACTTTGTTGGTCAGTATTGTTTGGAACACTCGGAGAGAAAGGCATAAACGAATTTTTAAGGATAAGTGTATGGGATGAGATGAGCTTAAATGTGATATCCTAGTTCTAGTAGCTGATTGGTTTTCCTTGAATAAATATTGGAAATTTATTTCTAAGGATTAGGTTATCCTCAATTTTTGAGCTTGTAGTTGTAATAT
Organism: Amborella trichopoda; assembly: GCF_000471905.2. Next base: position 819,436 of record NW_006498445.1, read on the forward strand.
TCCTAGACTAAGTAGAATAGCAATTTGGATGCAACTCTAAAAATTTCATTCAAATTAAATTTTGATGGTAGCTCTTGATGTAATCAAGGGAAAGGGGGCATTGGTGGTCTTGTTAGAGATCACGGAGGTTCTAACATTATATCCTCTTTGGGATCTTCAGGGTGGTTGCGACAAATGAGAAAGAAGTTAGGGCTCTTATACAAGGCTTACACTCTTCATCCTTCTCGGATGTGAGGATTATAGCGGAAGGGGAATATGCAAACTTGATCTCCAGGTGTAAAGGGGATGCTAAACCTCTTTGGAGATTAACTCCCTTGTTTCTAGAAATTAGAGATCTTCTCGAGTGTCTCGATCCTTGTTTGATTGTTTTAAAGAAACCAATATGGAGGCTGATAGTTTGGCCTAAAGTGGTGCTCTCCAACAATTCTTGATTGTTACCCATTTCTCTTTGTGCTTGTTCCTCCTATTGAAGTAATGAAATGAACCATGTTAGTAATAAGAAAAAAAGCAAGGACCTAGCAGAGATTCATGGCGAATTGTTATGGGATTCATGAAGCTCATCGTGAGAGAGATGCAAAGATATTTCATGGCATGTGGAATGGTGCCATCGGTCATAATTGAGAGCACTTCAGTCCTAAAAGATAAAAAATAGTAGGATCACTCTCTTGCTCGGTCCTCTAGTGGACTGAATAGGAATCGTCCTCTTACTTGATCCTCTGGTCAATTGAAGTGATCGTGAGATGATTTACCTTATTTGGAAAATGGTCTAAGGCAATAAAATTTAAAAAAAACTAGAAAATTGGGAGAATTAGAGTTATTTTTTGATTCCGACTCACTCGGGAAATGGTATGATATTGAAGAAAAATATTAAAAAAATTGGGAGTATTGAGCTTATTTTCAGGTTAATCGGATGCAAATCACCCTCTACCGATTCCAAACTAAACTAAATCAAGCAATTTTGTTTCGAATAGGGGATTAGTTTTTAAACCCATTGTTAGGGAGAGCATCAGGTAAGGAGGCCACTGCAGCCGTGCCCTTAAGGGCCAGCTAAATGAGGAAGAGAGAGAGAGAGAGGGGCAGTAGGTGAATGCCAATTGATTTGGACTTGAAAATGGGTAAGAGGACCGGAGGGGGCGGAAGACTCGGACAGAGAAAACAAGAGGCCGGGGTGAAGAGAAGAGAGAGAAAATGAGGGCTAACTGAGAAACCAAAGAGAGAGAGAGAGAGGCAGTTGAATTGATCTTGAAAGTGCCAAACCGGAAGACTCGGAAAGAGAAAATGGGAAGCGGAGTGAGGAGAAGAGAGAGAAAATGAAGGGAGTGACTGAGCAACCAAAGAGAGTAAAAAAGGCATGTCAAGTAATGATGCATCCCCCACTCTCTCTTCAACTTCATCTTCTCTCTGTTGTTGCCTTTTAACAACGCGCCCCGCCCCCACAAGGGGATAGTGCGAGCCGACCTGGATGCCAGCCAGCCATGGGCAAAAAAAAAAAAAAAATCTAAAAAAGGCGATTTTTAAAAAAAATAAAAAGAAAACTAAAAGAACTTCTTTTTTAATAAAAAGCCAAAAATTTATTCAAACATGAGAGTCCAAATAAGCCCAATTAGGAAAAGGCAAAAAACAGCACGGCAGCAGCACCAAACCTCTGACCTGAGCTCCAACCAGAGTGCCGGCTCTGTACCGGCACAAACCCCACGCCCTGTTTTCCACTCTCGTTCAGGGAAATACTAGGGTTAGGGTTAGGGTTCTTTGGGTTTAGGTTTAGGGCTCTGTTTTACTTCATAGGGTCATGGACACGGTTAGGTGAAACAACACAAAAGCGCTTGCTTGCGTGTGCGAGTCTCCTTATTCTGCCTTTGACTCGGTCTCATCACTCTACGATCCCAGGTTTTGGCCGCCTCGTTCTGCCCTAGATCGATCACGGAGGACCTCCTTTTTGTTGTTGTTCTAGCTGTGGTTTCTCGGGGTTTAGGGTGAAAATTTGAGGACTAGGGTTTTGGGCTTTTCTATGAGCTCGCTCAGACACTGAAACTGGGATCGAATTGAATTTGGAGAGAGAGAGAGAG
>NW_006498445.1:821601-840504 GCF_000471905.2 Amborella trichopoda
AGAGAGAGAGAGAGAGAGATGATGATATCAAGGGGTCTATTTGGGTGGTCACCACCTCATATCCAGCCTCTAACCCCTGTCTCGGAAGTCTCGGAACCACCCGAGTCACCATCTCCTTACCTCGATTCGAATGCGGAGGCAGTTCAGGTCGAAGAAGAGGGAGGAATGGAGGAAGCGGAGGAGATGGAGCCACCGCCAGCTGCTGTGCCTTTCTCTCGCCTCTTCGCGTTTGCAGATGGCTTTGATTGGTTGCTAATGGTGGTGGGATCTCTTGCTGCTGCTGCCCATGGAACTGCGCTGGTTGTTTACTTGCATTTCTTTGGAAAGATTGTTAATCTCCTTGGGTTGCAAAACTTGCCCTCAGATGAACTGTTGCATGAGTTCAACAAGGTATGGACCTTTTTCTGAGTTTAACTTCATTTCAGATTGAGCTATTTTCTCATGTAGAGGACTGATAAAAACGAACACACACACAAAAAAATGGAGCTTTTCGATCATGAAAAGACTTTTGAGTAAGACTTCCCTTGCTCTGTAAATTAAAATGATTTTTGGACGTGGCCCTTTTGACCAAATTTTAATTTTGATAAATTGGATTTTCTTAATAAGAGTAGGAGTTGATTTTTTGTTTACGTTATGTCTCAGTCTGCTGAAGTATGGTATTTTAAGAACAGTGAGATAGTTATTTATTGGTCAGATTGATGGGGTGAGATCCATGCGGGAGTCGCTAGTCTCCTAATTCAGGATACATCACTACTGTTGGGAACAGAATATAATCTTGTAGACTGGGTGCAACCCAAAAGAAAGGGAAAACCCTTGTTGATTAGGCACTTTTTGATAACCTGATGAGTCCCACTGGGTTTGAAACTAGATGGAAGAGTGCGTATCAACTTTTATTTCCATTCTTTGTGTTGGAGTTCCACCTATTCTTGGGGAAATCCAATGAGGTGACATTAGGTCCCCTAATTGTGAGGACTGGGCACGCCCTGTAATTAATACCTTCTGAAGATGAACGGAATGACTTTTATCAAGGAAACACATAGTGACATTCTGGTTTGCTACTTGCCCTTGTTGTGAATCTCAATGGGAGTGGCTGATGGGTTAGAGCATATCCAGGAAGAGTTTCTTTGACTAGGTAATACTAAAAGAAGATGATATTTCATTTCTTATTTTGGAGTTGTCGATGTTTCTAAGTCTATCGGTGGGGTTTTGGTTTGTGATCCTCTTGAACACGACTTTGCTGCATAGATGGCATTCACAATTTGGTTCACTATAGCAGCCTTTGGCATGGAAAGGTTAACAACACAGATAGCATGGAGGGATATGGTTTCCCTTTTCAGTTTTCTCAGGGAGGGATATTGTTTCCTTTTTGAGTTTTCTCAGGGAGGACATTAGGTGCATGGCTGTGTGGATGGGAGTAGAAATAGATTTTTTGTTGGATGTTCTCTGTGGACATTCTGTTTTTTAATACCATTTTAGAACAATAATGGGAAAATAGGTAACTCAGTTCCTAGTTCAAAGTTTTTTTGAGATCATTGAGGGTAGAGGGGTAGAGTGATGTGGAACCCTTATTTCTGAAGAGGTCTTAAGAAAATCAGGTTGCTGAACTATCTATCCTTTTAGCAGATGTGAGTCTATTTTATGTAACTGGGGGTGTCAGATAGGTTAATTGGTAGATTGCACTGTTTTCGTTGATTCACAATAGATCCTTTGCTCGAGCACTTAATGTAGGTGGAGACAGCAGTTGCCCAACTTCTGGGGTTCAAGTACCTTTTGCTAGATATGGAGTATGAATTTTTTGATAATTGGATACAAAGGTTTAAGCCCCTAACAAACAATCATCTTCGACACTCACTTTCCAGTGCTAGAAGATTTGTGCTCTATGTCGGGATTTAGTAATTATTATGGGCCGTTTTTTCTTCATTTATACCTTCCTTTGGGTCATATTGGGCTTCTTCGAGTAGTTCAGGGTGCTCTAGTTGTTTGACACTTAGTGGTCATATTCAATGTTGGAAAATTCGCCTGCCCGACTGCCTAGGCAGCCAGAGGCCTTGGGTGCTTCACCCAGGCCTATTCGGGTGAACCGGGAGAATGCATAAAGCCCAAGTGCCCCGCCTAGATGGGACACCTAGGCAGCTTGTGAAAAATTACAGAGAGCGGAGTGAAAATGCCCCTCGGTTAGGGGCATTTCTAGTCTTTTTGCCCCCAATTCTTTGTATTAAAATCATGGGGGGTCATTTTAACCCCTAAAACCCCTTGGAATACCAATTTCAAGCCAAAAACACATTCAAATCCAGAGTTCCTGTGAGAAACCAATGATAGAACGAAAATTCAAAATTTTTGATTTCTTGTGAAATCGAAAAGCATTTGCACCCAATCTTTTTGGGGTTTGAAGGGGTTGTGAAATAAGGTTTTTGGTGACCAAAGCTTACCCTCTCAAAACTTGAGGGGATCGGTTTTATAGGTTAGATATTTTCTTTAGTGTTTGACTATTTGATACAATTTATGATTCACAAATGTAGGGGTCTACTGTTTTTTTTCTTTGATTGAAATTAAGTATTTTAACTCATATCTAGGGGGGTTTGGCAATAAGATTGAAATGTCTTTACTGATTACAAACTTGATGTGATAGTGGCCAGCTGTTTCGCAATCATTGCATCAGTGGCCAGATTTTATCATCAATTTTGTTAGAAGATGGCTTTTGTTCTTTCTGGGAGAAGTTTATTTCTTGATTTCTTTTAAGCAACCTATTATGTTTCCTTATCTATTTTTCCGTCCTCAGGACTGGCTATAGTGGATCTATTATTTTCTACCTGAGTTCCTTTTATCTAATAATTACTGGGACTGAGCAGATTTCCCATCATGATTAGTGTATCATTATCAATTTGGATTCTGGTCCTTCTAATCCTTTCTTATTATGGAGTTTGGAGAAGAAAATTCTTTACTTGAACTTTCATCAAAGGCTCTATCCTCTTCTTCTATGCCTAAACATTGGACACACTGGCAGGGTTTAGGGGTTTTCAAAATTTCTACTAAATCGATATATTAGATGCAATAGTTCTGCGTATTTAGTTTCTGTAGACTGATAGGAAGGGAGATCTCTCACATAGTTGTTCTGGACTTTCTATGGCCCTTTGATTGGGGTTGTTATTGCAGGATTCGATTACTAAAACTTTGTACTGCATGTTCTTGATGCTATTAAGTATAAATAGTTCAAATTTCAAAGAAATATTAAAAAATTGCTGGTATGGATTTGTTTTCTTGTAGTAACTCATCCATCTCGTTTGTTGCTAGGTCATTTGTTAGTGAAGTTATTGAGGAAAAAATTAATGTCCAGATTGTCCCTCATTGCTATTAAGATGTGAGTTCCCCATTAGGGTAAAGTATAACTGTAACTTTGACTATGTTCCTAATCCTTCTCAGGCCCATTGATTGCAAAATGAGACTACCTATATGCGATTCATTGGGCCAAGGGAGAGGGATCTCCGCTATGGGTATTCACTGATATTATGAAATACAAGATCTATGTTTTTGGGAGAACTATGTCTTTCCAGTATGCCTAGGATAGTGACTGATTTAGCAGACTCACTGATCCAATCCTTAAATGGGTGACCAAAACCTTTACATTGGGACAGTTCCCCATCCAGTTTGGCCCTTTCCATCTATTCAGCCTTTTCTCCCTCCCCTCTATCCCCTGTCCTCTCACTCTCTCCTCTGTCTCATTCTTCCAGTACTGTGCACATCTAAGTTTTTATGCCCTTATTGGAGTAACTTGATGCATAGATGCAGGGAACTCGGTTGGGGGTTGGCGATCCCACTTGGAATCTCGCTTCGACGATCCTGGAGCTGCAGCCTGACTGGAGCTTTCTCCTCTAATTAAGGGAGCTCAATCCCTATCTTATAAGGATCTAGATCCATGTCTTATAAGGATCTTGATCCCTGACTAAAAGTGATCTTGATTGCGTTGGAAGGGAATCACGACCTCACTAAAAATGCGGTGCGATCATGGTTTACAGGAATCTTGATCCTAGTGGAAGTTAAATTTTGTTTTTATTTATTTTAAACTCGACGTCTTTGAATTTTTTTTGCTTTTTGTCAAATTTCTAGCTACACGACTACGTGTAGGCAATTTTTGTTTTCCATTTTCATGGTCGTGGTTTGCATAAGTGGTTGAAAACTAGTGAACTGACTCGGACTGACCCGAGATGGCTCAGACTTGGGGGGCTCCCCAGTCCCAAATAGTCCCGAAGAGGGAGTTGCCGGGGTTGTCTAGAACAGGGCAGTTCTCATTGTAGCAAATCGCCATGTGAATATCATTTTTCTCAATAAGGGACTCTCGAGCTGTAGAGCATTGTGCATCTGTAGATAATGCTAAAAAGGTAGGAGTATACATTTCTCTATTTTTTAATACGAGTGATCTGTAAGCAATCCAATATACATATAGGCATAAATCAATTTGCTCCTCAGCATCAAAAAATAAATAAATTAAGCTGCTCCCAAGCGCTCTTCCTGAACATCGCTCCTAGGCACTCCCAAGGCAGGAAGCTTCAGGTATGGGTTAATCCTAGGCTCCCGATCCCTCTCCAGTTCCCGCACACACTCCCCCTCTCAACAACTAAGACTTGATGAAATGATTTCTCTTTCGTATTTAAATTTTGAAAGAAAAAGTAAAAATTTTCATTTAATTTTTTCTTTTTTTTCTTTTCTCCTGATAATTTTCCAAGAGAAACCATAATTTATCTTTTGAAAAATTACATTGTTAAAGTTTTGTTTCCTATAAAAATGAATGTTCCAAAGAACAATTTTTCTCTTTACGCGTTTCACAAGTAAATCATAAAATTGTGTCTAAATGCAGGCAACTAAAGTTGACGTGAGTGCTGACCACACAACCTATTAATTTAGAAAGTATTGATGTCACAAAGGGTTTGCTTAAGTGAAGTAAATATGCGGACATGTGAGTTTACAAGAGATAGTTAGGAGGGAAATCATGATGATGATGGTGACGGCAGGAAAATGAATAGGACCACGATTATGATTGCTAGTCTAAAATATTATGAGAAATACTTCCAGATAAAATTCAGGGACTTGTTCATTTTTGTGACTGTAAATAACTTGGATTGTTTAACATGTGTTGATTTGACATTCTTGTATGATGATTGTTATTAACTTCTTTAATTTTTGTTCTCTAATTATATTAGTCTATTTTTCTCTAAATTATATTGGTCATAAAGAGCAATGTGAAATTGTTCATGATAGTGCATAATTTACAGCATTTTATGGAAGATGAACCATGGATGCGAGTGAAAAGTAACGAAGTTGCGTGTTGAAATATTATCTTATTGTAATTTTCTATTGTACTTCTTTTAAAATTTCATATATTTCATAGTTTTTTCTATTTTTATATTATATATATATTTGTAAATTGAAATAAACCCTTGACTCTTTACTCTTCTCCTGAATCAGTTGAATCATTGACACTTTGATGTTCCTTGTTTAGTTCAAAGTGGGTGCCAGAGCGAACCTGATAGATGCACGCACACATTAATGAATTGATGCATTGGTGTTTGTGGACATGCATATAGGTAGATAGATAAATTGATTGATAGACAAACAGAGAGATATGTCTTATTTCATAGAGATCAAATGTGCATATATGTAATCTATCAATGAATCTAAAATGCAGTTGTACTTTCGCTTTCTCATTATCCATTTATATGATATGTTTTTTCCATTTCTTGTGTCACAAACACATATTGATCCCAAAATTTGATTGAGGTGATTTCTCTGACAAGCATTTTGTAAAATGTTTTTGAGTTTTGAATAATTATGCAGTTCCTTTTTCTTGTTCATGTCATAGATATAATACATTTTTTTTCTTTTGTTCTGCAGCATGTTCTGTACATTATTTACATTGCTTCAGGCGTTTTCGCAGCTGGATGGATAGGTGAGCGTTGATTGTGTGCGTTAAGATTTAGCTTCTGTTCTTCAGATGTGTAATTTTCTGTGGATGCTGATTGTATCTGCTTGATAGAGGTCTCCTGCTGGATTCTCACTGGAGAGAGGCAAACTGCAGTCATCAGATCAAAATATGTTCAAGTCTTACTAAACCAGGACATGAGTTTTTTCGATACATATGGAAACAATGGGGACATTGTGAGTCAAGTGCTGAGTGATTTGCTGCTTATTCAGTCTGCTTTAAGTGAGAAAGTATGTCTGAAAAAATCCGTTTGCTTTATTTTCCATTTATTTTTGGATGTTTGGATGGCCCATCAATCTGCTTGAATTTTCTAATAAACTGTCCTTTTATATTACAGGTGGGGAACTATATTCATAACATGGCAACGTTTTTTGGTGGTCTGGTTATTGGGATGGTTAACAGCTGGCAAATTGCTCTCCTGACATTAGGATCTGGTCCATTTATTGTTGCTGCGGGGGCAATTTCTAACATATTTCTTCACAGGCTAGCTGAGAACATACAAGATGCATATGCTGAGGCTGCTGGCATTGCAGAGCAGGTTAGTATTCCTCCTCTCTGGCCTTCCTTATTTATGATTTCTTATCGTGACATCTAAGAAGATTACAGTGATTGTGCTTGATTTGTAAATGATTATTTTGTGTTGCTGTGCTGACTTGCTTCTGTCTGGTTTGAATTTGGGTTGTTTTCTGCTGCTTTATCCATGGAAGTTTAGTAGTCTGGATTTTTTGAAAGCTTAAAGAAGCATGCTTGGAGATGGTTAGGTGTAGGAGCTATGTAGAAACAACTACATGCCTTATATATGCAATTTTTTCCTCCTTCCGGTTAATATTTTACAATGTTGGAATAACTTTTCTTCTGATACATTGCTTTTAATTGGTCCAACAATTGTTGCCATTAAATGGCACTTGTCTCACTCTGCCCTGACTTGTAGTTACTCTTTGAATTCAACTGATAAACACCATATTTTGGTGTATCCATAATAAATGAGTAGGTCTTGTTACTTTTTGAGGATCGTCTGTTGCTCATTATCATGGTTGCCTGGTGGCTGAAGATATTGACATATGCTACAGGCAATCGCTTACATAAGGACCTTATATGCATTCTCAAATGAGACCCTGGCAAAATATTCATACGCGACTTCTCTCCAAGCAACACTGAGATATGGCATATTAATAAGCCTTGTACAAGGCCTTGGACTTGGCTTTACATACGGGCTCGCAATATGTTCATGTGCCTTGCAACTTTGGGTTGGAAGGCATTTGATTTCCCATGGAAAAGCCAATGGCGGAGAAATTATTACAGCTCTCTTTTCTGTAATCTTAAGTGGCCTGTAAGCTTCTTTTCCCGTTTGAACTGATTTTTGGTTTGTGTCATTGTTTTCTTCATAGCTGTGCTTCATTTAAAATTTTAACCTCTGATAGAAATTGTACTTGGCCGTCATGAATTTGTAGTGGCCTGAATCAAGCAGCTACAAACTTCTATTCATTCGAGCAAGGGAGGATTGCTGCTTACAGACTTTATGAGATGATCAGCCGTTCAACTTCTAGCATTATCCAAGAGGGGAACATCTTATCTTCTGTGCAAGGGAACATTGAGTTCCGGAATGTGTATTTTAGCTATCTCTCTCGTCCAGAAATCCCCATCTTAAGTGGATTTTACTTAACTGTGCCTGCAAAGAAAACTGTGGCACTGGTGGGCAGGAATGGTTCAGGAAAAAGCAGCATAATTCCTCTCATGGAGCGTTTCTATGACCCTACTTTAGGTATCATGGCCAAGGAATTTCCCATTTTCTGATTTGTTCCAGTTATGGTATTTAAGTGCATGACATGTGCCCCTCAAATTTTCAGTTAATCTTTGTGACTGTTTACTTTCAATGTTAAATCGAACAGTTGTCTTGATATGTTGGTGCAGGAGAGGTCCTTTTGGATGGGGAGAACATCAAAAGCCTTAAATTAGAATGGTTGAGAAGCCAAATAGGGCTGGTTACGCAAGAACCTGCCTTGCTTAGTTTGAGCATCAGAGATAATATTGCTTATGGTCGTACGGCTACCCTTGATCAGATTGAAGAGGCAGCAAAGACAGCCCATGCACATACATTTATCAGCTCTCTTCCCAAAGGATACGATACTCAAGTAAGATATTTTGATGAAAGTGAACTGTTCCATTTCTATGATCTTAACTGTTGACCTTGATAATTGGACAGTGCATTTTTCTTCCTGGTAATTAATTGTTACAATGCATATCAGGTCGGTCGAGCAGGTTTGGCATTGTCTGAGGAGCAGAAGATCAAACTCTCTGTGGCTAGGGCAGTTCTTTCAAATCCCTCTATTCTTCTTCTTGATGAAGTTACTGGTGCTCTTGATTTTGAGGCAGAAAGGGCAGTTCAAGAGGCTCTTGATATCCTCATGTTGGGAAGATCAACTATTATCATTGCTCGGCGACTTAGCTTGATTCGGAATGCTGATTACATAGCAGTGATGGAAGAGGGTCAACTTGTTGAAATGGGTACACATGATGAGTTACTGCATGTTGATGGCCTATATGCTGAGCTTCTTAGATATGAAGAAGCTGCGAAGCTTCCTAAAAGGTAAATTGTTCATTTCTTTGGATGCGTCTACCAATTGCATATTATATATCTTAGAATATATTTTTCTGTAAGGGTAATGTTCCTCATTTTGTTTTCAGAACACCAATAAGGAGCTACAAGGAGACAGCAACTTTCCAAATTGAAAAGGACTCATCTGCTAGCCACAGCTTCCAAGAATCAACTTCACCTAAGATGGCCAAATCTCCGTCACTTCAAAGGATGCCTGGTGTGAATTCTGTGAGGCAGATGGATACCAGCTACAACTCACTGGAATCACCTAAAGCTCATAGTCCACCATCTGAACAAATGTTGGAAAATGGAATGCCATCAGAAGCACTAGAAAAAGTACCCTCCATAAAAAGGCAAGACAGCTTTGAAATGAAGTTACCTGCACTACCGAAAATTGATGTCCATGCAGTGCAACAACAAGCGTCAACCACCTCCGACCCTGAGTCACCTATTTCACCACTTTTAACATCTGATCCAAAAAATGAGCGCTCTCACTCAAAGACTTTTAGTCGACCTCTTATGGAGTCTGATGAGTTGCCCACAGAAGAGAAAACCCCTGATGCTTCAAAAACTCAGAAACCTCCTTCATTATGGAGGCTTGCTGAGCTCAGTTTTGCTGAGTGGCTTTATGCTCTCCTAGGAAGTGTTGGTGCTGCCATTTTTGGTTCATTTAATCCCCTTCTTGCTTACATTCTTGCCCAGATAGTGGCTGCATATTACAGGGACAGGGGTCATCACCTACGCTATGAGGTTAATAAATGGTGCTTGGTTATAGCATGTATGGGTGTTGTCACTGTGGTTGCCAACTTTTTGCAACATTTCTACTTTGGTATAATGGGGGAGAAAATGACAGAAAGGGTTAGGAGAATGATGTTTTCAGGTTAGTTTTAATAGCTGTATTAAATCACATGAGTAATTTTTGTCACAATTTTGGTAAAACTTATATGCATTGTATCTTGATGCATTGTGGAAATGGGATGTTTTGATAATGAATTGATCCCTTCTGTTCTTTCAGCGATGCTACGAAATGAGGTTGGCTGGTTTGATGATGAAGAGAACAGTGCAGACACTTTGTCCATGCGCCTAGCGAATGATGCTACATTTGTTCGTGCTGCTTTCAGCAATCGGCTTTCTATATTTATCCAGGATATTTCAGCTATTTTTGTTGCTGTTCTTATTGGAATGCTGCTGGAGTGGCGGTTAGCTCTTGTTGCTTTAGCAACCTTACCAGTTTTAACAGTCTCTGCTGTTGCTCAGGTCCTTCCTTTTGACTATATCACCAACCTTAAATAAGATCTTAATTTTTTTAGTTATATGGGTATATGTGTGGGTCAATTGAGCTAAACCTCTTTTCACTTTCTGTTCTACTTAAACAGTCTATTTAATGTGTCATATTATGCAAGAAACTTTGTGAAGAACTTAGGATTGGTTAATGCATTTTCAGTCAATGACTTTTAACTTGTTGCTGAATCACACTGGAAGCATTACTGATAGAATTGGATGTGCCTTTATTGTCACTCAGTGACCTGATTTAGGAGGAGATGTGGGATAAGTTTCCAAATGAGTTCCTAAGTGACATCCTTGAATCCCTAATTTGCCACTGATTCGATCTGTCCATAAATTGCTAGAGATTAACCTAGATCAAAGACTAATACTCCAGCACTGGTCGCCAGAGCAGTTTCTCCTAAAGCGCTTTAGGTACGACACATGAGCCTCTTAACACCCAAAATACTCACTTCTCTGGATCTACAGATGGTGTCCCATTTTACCAAGTTGGAACTCATGATCATCACTAATACTTGCCACGAACGATTACATATCATTCTTTCCAGCTTCTCTGAGATCTCCAATTCAAAAAGTAAATTGAATTCTTCCCAAGGAAGGATCTGAGCTATCAGCAAAAGAAAGAAATTGGCTTGATCAATTTGCTATACTCTCTGAGAGGCTAAACCTTTTCGATTCATGCTAATCTCTCCGGGAGGATCTGAACTGTGAGCTTTGGGAGGGCCTAAACCTTTCGCATTTGAGCTATCCTGGCCAGAAGAACCAAACTTCCAAACTTCCTCTCCATGGTTCCCGAATGGTGGATACGTGGAGTCTTTCTCATCTATTGTTCAAGAATGAGCTAGGTTAAGGTTCCAGAAAAAACTTCAACTCTTCAACTCCTCAAATTTCCCTAAAAAAACTGGAGTAGAAAGCTTCCTGGGAACTTCCAAATTCGAAAAGACTCTACTACAAACCATAGACAACTTGGACGTTATTGAAGAAAGCATAACTTTGAACCTAGAGGAGAGAAACCAGAGAACCCGAGCTAAGCTCCAATACCAGCAGATCCTCAGAAAAAAGAGATCCATTGGTTTTAAAGTTCCAGGATCAAATGGTTGAAATGTGGGGACCTTAAAACCATTTTTTTGCATAAAATAACCAACTTTAGAAGGCAAGACACGTCATCCAGGTCAAAGTGGGGTCACACCTCTACGACCAACCTCTTGCTTGGAAAATGCCACCTTGGGTTTCTTCCAGACTCCCTTCTTGGCCCCATCTGGTCCTAGGTCGAGGATGGCTGACCTCTCATTCCTGTCCATCCCCATTAATAAGGTGGCACGGTTGGAAGGCCCCTCTTCTGCTGAAGAGTTTATCAGAGCCATCCAGGACCTTGGCCAAGATAGAGGCCCCAGTTTCTGATGGTTACCCTGTGGCTTTGTTTAATATTTTTTGGGATTCTATAGGACCTGATATCATCTCTTTCTTCCATGAATTCCACGACAGTCTTCCATGAATTCCACAACTGAGGTAATATCAATAAGGCCATGAACACAACTTTCACTGCCCTGATCCCCAAAGTGGAAGGGGCTGCAGACCTTGAAGAGACAAAGACTCTAGGCCCGTGAGCCTGCTGAACAGTTCCCACAAAATCTTCTCTCCCACGGTGGAAAATTTCTTGCTTGGGTAAGTAATTTCCTGGAACAAGGTGCATTTGTCAAGGACCGCCAAATATTAAATGGGGCTTTAGTAGCCCATGAATGCGTCCACTCCAGGCACCTCTCCAAAATTCCAGGGGTAGTGTTCAAATTTCCTTGGGAGAAGGCCTTCGAGTGCGTTGATTGGGCTATCCTGGACGAGATCCTCCTTAGGATGGGATTTGGAGACTGTTGGAGGGCCTAGCCTTATAAATGGCTCCTCCAAAGGCTTCTTCCCTCAGCAAGAGGCTTAAGGCAAGGTGAGCCCCTTTGGCCCTTCTTGTTTGCTGTCGTAGCTGAAGTCTTCAGTAGATCCATTGAGAGGTTATAGCTGTACTAACAAGGGCTCTTCAAAGGTTTTAGCATCGGCAACCAAGGCCCTCAAATCTTCCATCTCCAATATGTTGATGACATCCTCCTCTTTTGTGATGCCACCCATCAAAAGGTTGATACCTTGCTCCTCTATCCCAAATGTTTTTAACTTGGTATTGGCCCAAGTGTCTACATGGAAAAACCAAAGATGATGGGTGTTGCAACCAAGGTCCAAGTAGTCCACGACCTTGCTGGGCATTTGGGCTGTGGAGTCTAACAGCTGCCCTCCAAATACCTGGGCTTTCTCCTGTGCATCATCAAATCAAAGCTGTAGCATTGGGACCTTGTCATCAAAAAACTCGATCGTAAACTTGCGGCTTGGAAAGGCAGGTTCCTCTAATTGGCGGGCATAATCAATCTCATAGACGAATGTCCCCGTACACCAGATATCACTTTTTCAAAGGCCATCCACCATAGTGGCCTGCCTTGAACGTCTAATGAAGAATTTTCTGTGGTCCGATGAGGGGCCTACCCAAACCGGACGGGGGCCTAGGCATCCATAGCCTTGGAAGATACAACTTGGCCCTCCTCAGCAAGTGGTGGTGGCACTTCGCAAATTCCATTGTGAGGTATCAGCCTGGCTACCGAGAGGTACTGCTAACAGTCTTTCCTCTGGTACTTGGCCATCTGCCACCCTTTCAGTGATAACATTAGGCTTTTGGCCCGCCCTAGTTAACATTCTTCAAAAAAAAAAAAAGGGTTTTGGCCCAGGGCAAGCAATAGATTTAAATTTTGGACTGACATTTTTGGTTAGGGAACTCCACCCTACAAGAGCTTCCATGGTTTGTTCCTCCTGGTACTGGATTGATAGACTACAGCCAATGAATTCAAAGCAATGCAAGGATTTGGAACCCAAACTTCAGAAGACCTTTCTTGGATCGGGAGCTTTCTGACATTGAGTCCCTTTCCTCCCAAGTAAGAAGGGAGGAACTAATGCAAATGGAGCATTAGGAGCACTACTTTCCCCCTCTCCCCTTCACTTCCATCCGCCTTCCCCCCCCCAACCCTCCACAACGGATCCAATATTTGAGCTGGATTGCTGTATTTGAGAGGGCCTTGACGGTTGACCAGCGTCAGAAAAGGGGCTTGCCGGTTCCCAACAGGTGAGCCATCTGTAAATCAGCAGAAGAAACTAATGAACATCTCTTCATTCACTGCAACATGGCATTTGCCATGTGGGAGAACTTGCTGCAGCTCTTCATTTGGACATGGGTGACTCCCAAATCAGTCCCACATGTCATCCTTGCTCTCAATCCCCTCCCTGACTTAAATCGGGAGTCTTTCTTTATCCTGCTACTGTAAAAACTACTCCGTGGGTGGATTGGACTGAAGGGAATCAGAGGATCTTCCAAGGTAAGGAGTCTACCACCAGTGCCTTAACTGACCGGATCAGTGCAGTGGTTATCTTTTGGGCAACGCTTCAGGTACCACTCCTACACGGACTTCTTCCAAGACTGTCAGGCTATGCGACACCTAAGGCCCCTATAGATTCCACAAGCCTCTCTTTGGAAACCATAAGAGCAAGGCCAAACCAAACTCAAATTTGATGGTTGCTCCCGCAGCAATCCCGGCCCTGTTGGCATTGGCGGATCGTCAGAGACAAGGATGGTACACCCTCTCTTCCTTCTTGAAACCCATGGGTCAAGCAGATTCCACAAGGGCGGAGGTCCTCGCCCTCCCCGAGTGCCTTAATGCTGTAACCGAATTGAAGTCCCATTTTGGTCATTAATGGGGATTCGAAGAACGTCATTCTTGGGCTACAAGAGGCTCACTGTGCCCGTGGAGGCTTGATCATATCTTCGACAAAATTTTTGACGACTGCAGGCCTATACACATCTCTACTAGTGCCATATGTGACTCGAGGTGCATTCGGAAGTTGACGTCCTTGATAAGAATGGAGCACTTTCAGGCATTGCAATGGGTACCATTGCATCATCTTTTTCAGCCTTCGGCCCTGAAGGGGTCCTATTTGTTAGAGTATTGCTGCCTTATCACATTTTTGGCTGTATAGCATTGTTTTTGTTCTCGACTTTATTTTTTGTACAGAGCTGTCGGCTGCCATTCTAACCCCCCCCCCCCTTCCCAACCGAAAAAAAGAAGTGGGAAAGACCTGAATTAGGATATGGGGTAGCTCTCCACCTTGAATCCAACTTCCTGAATTCCATTTGAAAAGCGGACTCAAAACTCCAGTCATTTAACTCAATTCTTATTGAGGATCTTCATATGGTCCTATGCTATTTCGAAGTTCAAACCATCTAATGATAATTTTAAGGTTCTCCACCGGATGAGTGTCAGTTCCACAAATATAAGAGCATCCTCATTATTGATGAAATGTAAATGCTTGATCTGTGCACTTTTGAGCTCTAATACCATCAGTCAACCTGACTCTTTCCAATGAAATCTTGTTCCTCTAGGAAATTATGAGGAATTGTGGAAGACACAATGTCCTGTTGTAAACATTCTGGCATCCGGGCATGCAGCCCAATCAAGTGGGTAGTAGGTAAGCAACTGGTTTTTGTTACGCAGCTGGAATTTTCACTAGCCACCCTTGCACACTTTGACAGCATCAATAAAATGTGGAAAATTTTTAACCCATTTCCATGTTTTTTCTGAATGTTAGGGAATAAGCCCCATATAAAAAGCTAAGTCTGAGAATAGAATGTTTCTTATAAATAGAGCAGTTTACATATTAAAAAAAAAAAGAGTCTAAGAATATGAATGCAGCTTTAACTGTTTGACTGTTTTAACTCTTTTAACAAACACCTCAGCATATGTTCTCATTATGCATTTCTATTTATACTTTCCTTTTCAGCTAAAATTGTTGCGTTTCTACTATTGGAAATTTGCAGTCAATATACTTTTGAATCTGAAAGAAGAATGATGTTTACCTAAAGGGAACTTATCTGAAAGAAAGAAAATTGAAAATACTGTTGGACTTGCTTGTGCAGAAAATGTGGCTTGCTGGCTTCTCAAGAGGCATACAGGAGATGCATAGGAAGGCATCTCTGGTCCTCGAGGATGCAGTCCGAAACATCTACACTGTAGTTTCTTTTTGTGCGGGCAACAAGGTCATGGAGCTCTACAGGCTACAGTTAACCAAGATATTCACTATGAGCTTCCTTCATGGCATGGCCATCGGGTTTGGTTTTGGTTTCTCCCAGTTCCTCCTCTTTGCATGCAATGCCCTCCTCCTCTATTACACTGCCCTCACCATAAAAAAAGACCATGCTACTCTCTCCACAGCTCTCAAAGAATACATGGTCTTCTCTTTTGCAACATTTGCATTAGTCGAGCCATTTGGGCTTGCACCGTACATTCTCAAGCGTCGCAAATCTCTCACATCAGTCTTTGAAATCATAGACCGAGTACCCAAAATCGACCCTGATGACAGTAGTGGGTTGAAACCTCCCAATGTATATGGAAGCCTTGAACTCAAAAACATTGACTTCTGCTACCCAACAAGGCCTGAAGTAATGGTGCTTAGCAACTTCAGCCTCAAAGTCAGCGGTGGCCAAACTGTAGCCATAGTCGGGGCGTCCGGGTCCGGGAAAAGCACCATTATAGCCTTAATTGAAAGATTTTACGACCCAACAGCAGGGCAAGTTTTATTAGATGGTAGGGATCTCACGCTCTTCAATGTAAGATGGCTCAGGAGCCATTTAGGATTGGTTCAACAAGAGCCAGTTATGTTCTCAACAACCATAAAAGAAAACATCCTTTATGCCCGGCATAATGCAAGTGAAGCTGAAGTGAAGGAGGCAGCGAGAATAGCAAATGCCCACCACTTTATAAGTAGCTTGCCTCATGGTTATGATACGCCTGTTGGGGTCGTGCGTGGTGGGGTTGAATTGACGCCAGGGCAAAGGCAGAGGATTGCAATTGCACGAGTTGTGCTGAAGAATGCTCCAATATTGCTTGTGGACGAGGCAAGCTCGGCCATCGAGTCAGAGTCAAGTAGGGTTGTGCAAGAGGCCCTTGATACATTGGTCATGGGAAACAAAACCACGGTTTTGATTGCGCACCGTGCTGCAATGATGCGACATGTTGATAGCATCGTGGTCTTGAATGCAGGGCGCATTGTTGAGCAGGGGACCCACGACTTGCTTATGGCAGCCAATGGGTTGTATGTGAGGCTCATGCAGCCACACATGGCCAAGAGATTACGGCAACATAGGCTCATCTAATTTTGTCTACTGATATGGGGTGGCTATTTCTGGCTTCTTTCTCCCTTATGGGGTGGGATAATTACCAATTCCCTGCTGCTCAAATCTTTGCTCGAGAAAATTACTAATACATCCCTCAGATCTCGTTTCCTGGTATAGAGAAAGTGATCACGAACAAACAAGATGGGTGTTGAGATCAGGAATGAATGCCCTTTCGCGGCTGTCGGGGACCGTGCGAAGTGATTCAAACTGCTGATAAGATGGACAGGCTTTTGTAGCATTGTGGCTTTTGGGTTTGCCTTCTTTTGTGAGTAGCTTACTGATAGTGTTTTCAAATGTGTAGGTTATATGATTGTGAAATTAGAGGGGTGAATGTGGGGGGAAGCGGGGTGGAAGTTTGTGAAATGCATTCTTTTGGGGGTAGAGCAGTGTTTGTTGCAAAAATGCTTTGTCTCCATAATTGTATTTTGTTAGTAAGGTGTGGCTGTGGAATTATTGATTTATGTGAATTAAGATGATATGTATCAATTTGTGCTTACAATGTTCTCGGGTGCCTCTTGGGTAGAGGCTTCAACATGGCTTGTTGATGTGACTGTATGCTATCTGCACCCTGCTTGTAATGCGTTTACTTCCACATCCCTGTTCTCTAATCTTGTTGTATAATATCAGTTGCCAAGTCCATTGCTTTACAAACACCTCTTATTTTCAAAAAATTACTTGAAGACATTCATTTTTTCTTTCGGGCTTTACTTTCAAAACTCAAATGACCATCAACTTGTAGGCAATGTTATAATATTTGCATTGCGAAATCTTCAGCTGCAGACTCTAAACCAAAGCAAAAGAATGGTATTCCATGAAACTGAATATATTGGTAAAATTTTTATAAAAAACTTATGATATATTCCAATTTTCATCAGAGTACTTCTAAATTATCTGATGAAAAAGTACAGGTGACATTCAATTTCCTTTTTATAAATGTAGCTTTTATTTGTGGTTGAAAAATGTACCTCTTATATTAAAATATTTTAAAAAAAGTTACTAATAATAGATATCTTGTGGATCTGTGTTTTAAATTTTAACAATACACCCAAGAATGGATGCAAACATTTTTTGTACAAGGTAGTTACAATGGATCATTATCATTGGATGTGAAATTTGATGGTTGCATTTATTCCATTGCACAAGCTCAAACTTCGAAAGCAATTTTTTTTAACTTTGTGACACTTAAGCTATCAAATTTTACATCAGATGGTTGTAAGTATTATGACCATATAAAAAATAAATGGTCTCATTGTATACAATCCCATATAATATGAGGTCCAAAGGGTTATCAATATGTCCACTACTAGATTGGACACTGTTGACCTTATGGCCACTTATTTTATGTGGTCATGTAGATTATTGTGACTAAGTTGAGGGCCAAAAACCTTAGTTGTGATTCAAGACCACCGAAGCGGAAAATCAGTTTTTCCCATTTGAAAACTATATATACGTTCGAAGTGTCACGACAGACTGAGATCACATTGTTCAAGGACCCTGGTTTTGCCTGTGACTCCTCTTAAGTTTTGCTTTGCTCATTGCTATGACATTTTCTCTGGTCTATTGAAATCTTCAAAAAGTTGATTTGAGACCCATTGAGTTTTGATACTGAAGGATAATAGCACAACGAGCAACACTGAAGGACAAGACCACAAAGAATTAACACCCATGACAACTCACACGAATTCAACTTACTGCAATCCATCATGTCTTTGTGATTATTTTTTTCTTTTTGCTCAAATTGGCCTCCTCATTCTGCAATCTACCTTCTCCTGCACGGTAAGTTTCTTTTTAGGGCAAACTTTCTATGCTTCCCCTATAACATAGAAGTTCTATCCTCCCCCTTATCCAACCGTCCAATCTGAATGGAGGGCAAACATTGCCCCAATCACAATGTCACGTCTCTACACTATTTTATTTTTAATTTTTTTTATAAACTATTTTGACACCTAATTTTGTACGTACATTCCTCTATTGAACTCACACTAGCAAAAAATATATAAAAAATATTTTCAATAAAATAAAATGACCAAAATACTCTTGAAAATTTCAAGGGGTATTTTAGTCCTTATATTTTATCAAAAAATTATTTTTAATATTTTTTATAGGTTCACCCCAATGAGAATATGACACGTACCAATTTCATATGAATACAATTTGTATAAAATAAAATAAAAATAAAATACTTTGAGACGTCGGATCTAAGATCAAACGGTGAGTAGCTTTCTTGATCAAAATTGGACGGCTGGATGGTAGGGGGAGGATAAAACTTCTATGTTGTAGGGAAAGCATAGAAACCTTTCCCTTCTTTTTAATCGCAGAGTGAAGTAGAGGGAGGACAAAACTTCTATGCTGTAGGGAAAGGATAGAAACCTTTCCCTTTACTTTAATTGCAAAGTGAATCAATGATAGAATTTGAGAGTTCTTGTTGGGATCTTTAGGTAGTGGGTAGTTTAGGGATTTAATTTTATTCTTTCCTTCTTGTTGGGATCTTCAGGTAGGGCTAACAATGGGTGAGGTGGCCAAACAAAACAAGGGCCTAGGCCACAAAATGTGTCCGCGGGTTAGTTTGAAAGAAAGACTAATGTGATATTGTCGGGGAATATTTTTTTTTGTTTTCCGCTTTTCACCTATTTTTTTTTCTTTTCTTTTTCTTTTTCTTTTGGCAAATATCACTTTCAAGTAGTCTTATTACAATAACTCTTGCTTCAAATAAAATAAAACTAACAAATCCAAGATCTTAAAAATCTTGATGACACTAAACCAGTTTTCTTTTAATCAAAAAAAATATCGACAATT
>NW_006498445.1:858918-882907 GCF_000471905.2 Amborella trichopoda
AATGAAAAAATAAGACGGTCTAGATATAGTGTAGCGATGNATATTTTAGTATAAAAGTTAATATATATATATATATATAGAAAAGTTTATATAGGGAAAATGTTGAGATTAGCCCACTAGCTCATATGAATATATGAGTCCAACGACCCGGATTCAATCTTGGTAGATCTAACGCTCACGACTCTATTTTGTTTTTAAATTTTAATTTTTTTCTACATATCCAAATAACTTAAAAATTTAGGCGCCAATTCTTCTCATCAAGGTGCACTTAATAAAAATATTTAAAAATTAATTTGAAAAAACAAAATTGACGAAAATACCCCAAAACATTTTAAAGGTATTTTGGTCAATTTATTTATTGTAAATTATTTTGTTGATATTTTTATTAGATTATCCTATTTACAAGCCTAAAATTTCAAGTTATTTGGATTTGTAGAAAAAAAATTAAAATTCAAATATGAAATGAGATTGTGATTGTCAGATCGGCCCCGATCCAATCTGGGCCATTAGGCTCATATGTTCATATGAGCTAGTGGGCTAATCTCAGCAGGTTAGATCTGGATCGGGATTCAGGTCTGATGCATATCGGATCCACCTGCACCCGGATCTAATACGGATTTCAATTCGGATCTGACTTTTGGATCTGGATCTAGATTTGGGATACAAATTTTGGATCCATACCAGGATCCGAAATCCATGTTTAGGATCTGGATCGCGTCAATTCTCAACCCTACTTGCAATCAAATAAAGGGAATTATGGAGATTTATTGTTCGATTGAAAGGTGAAGGGCCTGATTGGTTGCTAATGGAAACATATCCCGACCACATTATGTAGATAGGTAGAAGGGTGCACACACACCCTTCCAATAGTTGAGATCTGATAAGGCTTAATCTAACAGTTCTCATGTTATCTTCTCTTTTGTACTTATCTCTTTTTCTCCTTTGATCATTTCTCTTTTAGAGGTGATTTTCATAGAGATTTTGGATAGCGTTCATTTTTAGAATGTTGCAGATACGTTGACAAAACCAGTTCCATTACATAAGTCAAGCTATGCTTGGACTTTACTAATGTATTGCCAAAGTGAGTGCTTGTGGGCGCCGTGTAGAGAAGATAGTCGAGACTCTTTTGGTATTCAAGCCTAGGTGGAGATTTATGGAGAAGACGGTCTTGAATTCTTAAATCTTTATTTTGTGGGATTAGTTTTCTTATCTTTTAAGTTTCCTATTTATTTGGATAAAGTCTATTATTTAGTATCTAAGTTTGTGGATAAGTACTACTTAGATTAGGATGAGCTTTGTGTCTACAAGTAGATCTGGATAAAGTAGTTTTTATAAAATTAAGAAATTAGGATAAAGCTATCTTGTTGTCACGTATTCTATATAATGGATTATTTAGAGAGAGAAAAAGATATAGAAAAATAGAGGGAAACTTTTGGGGGTTTTTGTAGAGAGAGAAATGGAATGACAACAAGTTTAGGGTTGCAAGAATTGAGCTTCATATGGAGAGAAACTTCGCGATGATGCCTCTTGTAGACTCTTGTAAATTGAGAGGTTGGTTTTTTGTAGAGAAGTGGTTCCCATAGGGCTTTTGGGTGGTTTCTTTTTTTAGTTAGGGAGAAAGTCAGGTTCTCATTACTCTCGCGTCTCTATCTGGCATTGCGGTAATGATTGCAAAAGTAAACAGAAGGAAGAATGATATGTGGCATCGGTTAGGAGAGTGATTCTAAAAAGGTTTGCTAGACTGGGTTTTGTCGAGGGTTAGATAAGTAACTCTATGTTCTAAAATCTTTGATGTTACTTTCGTTGGTATAATGAGTTTTAGTTTACCGTGCTCGTGGATGTAGCTTTTATGGGGTGAACTATGCTAATCTTTGTATTTTTGTAGTATGTGTTTCATGTTTTATTTCTCGTACTTTATTTGTCAAAAATCAACCTATCGGGTTTAGAGCTTCTGCACCCAACAAGTGGTATCAAAGCCTGGTTTGGGGTTATTGGTTATTCGAATGCAATGTTCAAAGTGGAGAAATTTGATGGAAAACACTATTTTTTAACAAAAAAGATGATAAAATTTATTTGGCAAAAAATGAAGAATCTATAAACCTATATAAGCAGGTGATTTTATTATCGAGGTAGGGATTGTTGGATTTGGTGATATCCAAAATGACCCACATAAGAAAATCTTACGTCATGTGGGATTGGGATTGATATTAATAAGTTTTTTAAACGAAATGGAAATTTAAAAAGATTAAGAATTTTAGATATATCTCTTGGTTTTTGAGATATACATAAAATCAATAAAAAGTTTCTTACTTAGTGTGGATTTCTAATCTTTTATTTATTTATTTATTTATATATATATACATACATGAAAAATGATACTATTAGTCAGAGCGCCTGTGCCAATACGGTGAGTCAAATTAATCTATGCAAATAGCCCGATGGACCACACATACTGTATCTCTCTAGGGGTATGGAGAAGCAGGTTTCTCTCTCCGTCTTAAACAAAAACCCCAATTTAACGTGCTTCTACTGCCCTCTCTCTCCCATCTCTGTTTACAGCGGGTTTCTCACTCTCTTAAAGCTGAAACCCCATCATAGCATACCTAAATCAGGCAACAAAATCCCCATCAGCGGGTCTCTCTCTCAAACAAAAACTCCATCAGCAGGTTGTTCTCTCTCTCGGTCAAACAAAAACCCCATCAGCACTCTCAAACAAAAACCCCATCAACGGGTTTCTCTCTCTCTCTCTCTCTCTCTCTCTCTCTCTCTCTCTCTCTCAAACAATAACCCCATCAGCGGACTTCTCTCTCTCTCTCAAACAAAAACCCCATCAGCGGGTTTCTCTCTCGCGCGCGTTTGTGCGCCCTGCCCTATCTCTCTTTCATGAGTTTATACCCTCTGCAGCCTGGTCTCCCACTCTCTCTCAACATAGAAGACGAAGCAAGAGGAGGAGAAAAAGGTACAAACTCTCTCTCTCTCTCTAGAAAAATATTTTGCATTTTCTTTCAAGGAAAATCTTCTCTCTGATCATAGGAACCAGAGGTAAATTTTGGTTCACGCAATGGAAACCCTTTGTGGCCACTTGAACCAGAGGTAAATCTGGGAGAGATGGGTTAATGTTTAAACAACAATGGCGGTTATTATTTTCAATCTTTGTGGCCTTTCTTTACTTTTTTTATGGAGTTGTAATTTCCACTTTTGCCATTGATGGATTCCTTTTTAAGCTTCGAAGAGTTCTCTTCCTGTTACACATACCCGTGAAATCGTTTTAAGGGCTTCAGTAAGGTCTCTATGCTGGGACCCTTCCTCTCTCCACTATTTGTTGTTGCCTGGTTTTGTCTCTTACCACCTCCTTCACTATTAAGAAGGCCTCTTTCATGTTGGTTTCTTGCCATCAGTTCAACAATGTCCATTGGTATATCATCTCGAAATTGTTTGTGCATGATGTTGTTCCATGATACATGCTTCTTCCTGCTGTGAGCTTGAGGAGTATATAAGCATCCATGCCTATCAATTATCATTTAACAGAAAAAAGTACCAATATTACTGATTATGCAGGATTCATACTTTAATGTCTATTTGATTTGTGTGGCTATTAGTTGAATTTGCCTTATTTTATTTGCATCAAGTTGACATTTAATATGTACAGTTCACAGGATACTTTTAATTCCAGATGATGTGTGTATTCAAATGTTAGAAAATTGCAACACTTTTTATTTGGATCAGGTTTGGGGTGCTTTACCTTTGGGTAATAATATCCAATGACCGGGATCGCCCATTGATATTTTTATGCTGTATCTCTGCCTTCCATTATTGTTGGTGTCTTGAGTAACTGCAACAATTTCAAGCTCCACCATATCAAAATTGCCATTCATTTACATTTATTCTTATGAGTGATTGGTTACTGTATCCATATCTTTATAAGTGTTATTGTTGCTTTTTTTTCTTTCGAGTAAGTGATATATTATATGATATGGTACTTTACCTTTGGGTAATAATAGTGACCAGGATCGCCCATTTATATTTTTATGCGGCTTTGATGCCTTCCATGATTGTTGGTGTCTTGTGTAACCGCAACAATTTCAAGCTCCACCATATCAAAATTGCCATTTAGTTATATTTATTCTTATGAGTGATTGGTTACTGTATCCATATCTTTATAAGTATTATTGTTATGTTTTTTTCCTTCAAGTAAGTGATATATTGTATGACAGGATACATCAACATGAATTTTACATACATATGGAGACATCTAACATCTATGATGCACACACTCAAGCCATTATTTTATAGTATCTTGCTCTCTTTTTTATTTAAGGGAACGAAATAGTTCTATGGGCTTATTTGGTTAAGCCTGGATCAATATCACGTATTGTGGTGAAATAGTACTAAGAACTTTGTGTTTATTGTAGCGTCTTTCAATTACCCAAGTTGGATCTCACCATTTCAGGTAGCATGTCATCTCTCACATCTTCAGATGAAGACAATATTGGGGACATCATTGAGCCCAATATGGGGGACACTAATGAATATATGGAGCAAGATACCTTGCTAACAACTACCCCTATGAAGTCTACAACTATGGGAATTGGGGAACAAGGTGCCTCTTCCAAGGGGTTAGAAATAGAAGATCCCAAAATAGGGATGAAATTTGGTTATGAAGAAGAAGCATTTGACTATTACAAGGCTTACGCATTAACATGTGGGTTTGGGCTTCGAAGGGCAAGTACTCATACTAAGGATGGGCGGAGAATAGATAGGGAATTTAAATGCTCCAAAGAAGGGTTCCGTAAATAAAAACATGTAAAATGTACAAGGAAAATCCCTCAAACAAGGTGTGGATGTACAACTAGGATTGGCATTAGCATATACGCCGATAATGAGTGGGTTGTGATTAGGTTTGACAAGAAACACAACCACGACCTTGTCACTCCAAGAAAGGCTCGACTCATTCGGTCGCACCGAACTTTATCGGGTGCAACAAAATCAATGATAAACTCCATGAATTCTGCTATGGTGAAGTCTGGACATATTTATGATATATTTATTGAGCAAGCTGGAGGGATAGATAATATCTCATGCTCACAAAAAGACATTGAAAACCAATTAGCAAACAAAAGGAAAAAATTGAATGGCAAAGATGGCAAACGTGTTGTGGAATGACTAAATAAAATGAGTGAATCAAACCCATCATTTTTCTATAAGTTGAGATTAGATGGGGAGGATCGTATTCTCAACATACTATGGGTAAATGCTATGTCACGAGTGTCGTACTATCACTTTTATGATGTGATAACTTTTGATACCACATCCAAAACAAATTCATTTGGTATGCCCTTTGCTCCCATCCTTGGGGTCAATCACCACTTCAGCACAACATTCTTCGGGTTTGCACTTATTTATGATGAGAAAGTGGAGTCTTTTGTATGGGTTTTTGAAAAATGGTTAGAAGCAATGGGTGGACGCCAACCCGGTGTAATTATCACTGATGAAGACCATGCAATTACTATTGCAATGAGAAAAGTTTTCAATCAAAATAAGCATCATTATTGTAAATGGCACATTCTTGCGAAGCAAAAAGAATAATGGGGTCACGTCTTGCGTAAGAATCCAAGTTTCCTAAAAATTTTTTAATAAGTGTATAACTAGCCCAACTGTGAAAGAGTTTGAGATAGAATGGAAAACACTTATTGAGAAGTATAAGCTTCAAAAAAATGAATGGCTAATTAGATTGTACAATTGTCAAGTTCAATGGGTTGACGCATATGTTTTCGCTACATTCACAACTGGTATGTCATTTACTCAAAGGAGCGAAGGGATAAACAAGCACTTTAAGATGTACTTGACTTCGACAACAAGCTTGCATTCTGTATTAGAAATTAGATTGAAATTTCTTGAAAAGAATATTCGTAAAACAAAAGAAAATGACTTGAACAATATCACGAATGCTCCTATTTTGAGGACCACTTCATTCATAGAGGCACAAGCTTCAAAAGTCTATACACATAGAATTCTAAAGTTCTTCGTGGAAGAAGATGCAAATTGTATTAATTTTGTTAGTGAAACCTTTGATGACAATAGGATATTTGCCACCTTTAGGGTGACAAAACCTGGGTGTGCAGCGATGGTAGGTCTTGTGGAATTCAATAGTCATGATCAAACTTTCACTTGTTCTTGCTACTTTTATGAGAGGTTAGGAATTCTTTATAGGCATATACTTAAGATCTTTTTGGGAAAAAATATTTTGGAAATACCATCGCATTACATAATGAAGCGATGGACAAAGGATGTCATGAAAGGGGTTGTGGAAGATAATAGCGGCAAGCAAATTCAAGTTAATTCTGAACTCGCTCGCTCTATTCGTTTTAATGAGGTTTGCCAAATATCTCGAAAACTTGCAGAGCATGCCTCAAAAAGTGTGGAACTCCATGAATTTGTAATGTCCGTTGTAGGCGAAGCATGTGTTAAGGTTGAAGCCAAAATTGGGCGTATAGTAGATTCTCACAATGTTGCCAATACCACTTATAATGATAATGTTATTGGTGGCACTAGTAAAACGACTGACGAGAACCCTTTCCATAACATCCTTGAGCCCCCACGGGCGCGAACAAAAGGGCGACCAACCAATATTCGATATAAATCTCGGGTTGAGCAAGAGGAAGAAAGCGAAGAAAGAAAAAATGAAAGAGGAAGCAAAAGAAGGGATTCGAAAGTGTGCAGTTTGTAAACGAAATGGACACGACAAAAGAAATTGTCCGTCTTTCGCACGTTCAAAGTATGAATGAATGATTGCTCCATATATCTTTATATTTCTTGCTCCATGTCTTGTAGTATTTGTGAATGTAATTTGAATTGCGTAAATGCTTACAATGGTTTTTCTTATTATAGGTTGAATGTCAACAAAAGATGTAGAGCAGGATCTTGTGAAATTGTGGAACATGATTAGTTATGGTATGAAACTCATGAAATATATAACTTTATTGATTTGAGTTCTAATGGGTCTCTTTCTTGCTGCTTTGATACTTCCATTGATGAAAAAGTTGCAATTACATGCTTATCATACGATGTTTGTTGTCTCAAAAATCAACTAGCTTTGTACCTCTTTGTAAATGTAATTGAAATGCAAAGTCAAATGTCCCCTATAATTCTGTTTTCTCTTTTCAAATGTCCCCTAGAATTCTAATCGTACAACTATTATGAATGACAAGTGTCCTGTGTCTAAAATGGCAGGAAATTTTTGCAACCATTTGCCATCTTTGAGGCCGATCATTTCGATGAGGACAATCAACATGATTGAATGTGGAAGGAGTAGATTCATTGTATGCATTTTAATTTTCATTTTGGAAGGAGAGAATGTGGAAGGAGTAGATTCATTGTACTTTTTTTATGTTTCGTATTGGAATGAGAGAATTCATTGTACTCTTTTTATTTTCATTTTGGAAGGAGTAAACTATTTGCATTGGTTGAAGGTCCTGGTAATTCTTTTTAGTTTTTTTGTTTACATCTCTTGTTGCAACAACATCTCGTGTACTTTATTCCGAATAAATAACTGTATTGGGAGGAAAAATTATTTCACTATCATATCCGCAGAGGTCTATACAGTTATCTGTGTGTGGATGGATACTCCATCAAAATGAAGAAAGAAATATCACATGAATTTAATAATATGTCAAAAAGTACAAGATGAAAAACAACCAAATAATCACCAAAGTTTAGCTTGATTCTATTTAACGAATAAAAATATACCCAAGCCATAACATGAGCTTGTACTCTTGACTATCAAATGTTCCTCTGAAGGAGTACAATATTTATTTTTTAAAAAAAAGTACAAATAAGCAGCCTTCGGCTGCACATAAGAACAATATTAAATGTTGCACAAGACCAGTACAGCTCTCAGCTCAAGACTATGTATCTTCCACCAGCAACCACAGCTTTTCCATTCTTATTTGCACCTACTGCCTCTCTAAGTTCACTTGCGTATTCAATTTCTCTCAAATAAAATATGTTTTTGGCATTAGCACCTTGATTGGACAATCTTATTACCTGCAAATGTAATAAAAAGATCAATAAGGGGAAAAGTTCATAAAACTGAGAAAGCAAGATGATGAATTCAAACAGCGGATTTTCCACAATTAGCATATCAAGACATTACATAATTTTGACAACAGATCTAATGAAATAGTAGCTCTTGAGATTTGATTAAATTTCTTTCTTTCAATATACGAACACAGTGACATACAACAGAAAATGAGCAAATTACTGTGAACAATGTTTCTTCCTTGTTAATCATTTTCTATTAGGAAAATATCACCTCATTGGCACTTCAAATTATTTTTGTTAGTTCATGTACTAATTAGAAGGGCGTGACTCTGTGCTATTTTCCTCATCCTCATAAAATACTTGGATAAAAGTAATCTATGAATGGGTAGAAGATGAATATGAATGAATTGACAGCAACATGAATTTCATATCTAGAACCCCAAAACATGGCTGGTAAAAAGAGTTCTGCCATGAAGGGCGAGAAAAAGTCTAAAAAAAGGAAGCATGCACAAACAATTTCATATGATTGAAAATAATAGCAGCCATTGCTGTTACCCATGTCTCCTAGATTTACCTCTGGTTCATGTCGCCACAAAGGGTTTCCATTGCGTGAACCAAAATTTACCTCTGGTTTCTGTGATCAGAGAGAAGATTTTCCTAGAGAGAAAAATGCAAAGTATTTTTCTAGAGAGAGAGAGTTGTACCTTTTTCTCCTCTTCTTGCTTCGTCTTCTATGATGAGATAGAGTGGAGAGGGTATAAACTCATGAAAGAGAGAAAGAGAGAGAGGGCAGGGCGCACAAACGCGCGAGAGAGAGAAACCCGCTGATGGGGTTTTTGTTTGAGAGAGAAACCCACTGATGGGGTTATTGTTTGAA
Source organism: Amborella trichopoda (assembly GCF_000471905.2). The sequence goes on from NW_006498445.1 coordinate 867,836, forward strand.
AGAGAGAGAGAAACCCGTTGATGGGGTTTTTGTTTGAGAGAGAGAAAGAGAGACAAACCTGCTGATGGGGTTTTGTTTGAAATAGAGAGAGAGAGAAACCTGCTGATGGAGTTTTTGTTTGAGAGAGAGACCCACTGATGGGGATTTTGTTGCCTGATTTAGGTTTGCTATGATGGGGTTTCAGCTTTAAGAAAGAGAGAAACCTGCTGAAACCAGAGATGAGAGAGAGAGGGGGCAGCAGAAGCGCGATAAATTGGGGTTTTTGTTTGAGACAGAGAGAGAACCCGCTGCCCCATACCTCTAGAGAGATACAGTAGTGTGGTCTGTCGGGCTATTTGCATAAATTAATTTGCAATGGGTTTGAAACAAGCTAAAAGGGATCACCATGGTTGAAAGTGCGTAAGCTGATCCCACCCGTATGGCTCACCGCATTGGCATTGGCCGGCCGGCTAATAGTATCATTTTTAATATATATATATATATATATATATGAAAAAGTGTTTTTAAGGAAAAAAATAAGTAGTTTCATCACCATTCAAATTTCATCGCGTGGTCACAATTATTTGGTAGTGTTTTATGTTTCATTTTTTTCTACAAATCGGAATGACCTGAAATTTGGAGGATATGTAGATCTTACGGATGCGCATCTAATAAAAATATAAAAACAATTATCCGTAAAAAATAAATTGATCAAAATACCCTCAAAATTTTTTCAGAGGTATTTTGGTCAATTATTTTCATGTAAAATATTTTTTTATAATTTTCGAAAATTCCCTTATTTTTTATGAATTCATGCTCCAAATTTCAGGTCATTCCAATTTATAAAAAAATGAAAAAATGAAATACTACTAGAAAATCGTGACCGTGTGATGAACTTTGGATGGTGATGGAAGTAGGCGAAATCACTGTTCATTTTCGCCTATAGCCGTTGCGTAGTGTTTTTCTATATAGATATATATATATAGATATATGAGATGAAAGTGTAAGGAATTTTTGTCCCTTAGTTGGATCACCATATGGGAAAGGTTGTTTCCTCTAGAGAGAGAAGGGGATATAGCCTCTAGTGCATGAGATGCGAGGTTTCTTCTTAGAGAGAAAAGAGAGTTTTTTATGGAGAAAAACATTGCGATGATGCGTTTTGTAGACTCTTGCACATTGAAAGGCTGGTTTCTTGTAAATAAGTGGTTCCTATAGAGATTTTGGATGGTTTCTTCTTTTAGTTAGAGAGAAATCAATTTTTCGTTGATCTGCATCCTATCTGGTATTGTCAGTAATGATGCAAAAGTAAAGAGGAGGAGGAATAACATGTGGTGTCGGTCAGGAGAGTGGTTCTAAAAGGGTTTGCTAGAGTGGGTGTTATCGAGGGTTAGAGAAGTAATTCTTTGTTCCAAAATATCTGAAGTAACTTTTATTGGTATATTGAATTTCAGTTTGCCATGCCATAGATATAGTCCTTTTGGGGTGAACCACGTAAAATGTTTGTGTTCTTGCGGTATGTGTTTCATGTTTTTATTTCTCATATTTTATTTATAAAAAAATCAACCTATTGGGTTTAGAGCTTCCACGCCCAACAAATCTAACGGCCAAAAATTACTTTCACAATTTTTTTTAATTTTATTTAAATAAAATATTTATCTAAATTTTGGGGATGAGCTTATTTTCATAAAGATAACTAAATAAAAATGATTGAAAAATAAGAATAACAAAAATACCTCCAAATTATTTTGATAAATATTTTTATTTTAGTTTTTTTTTTTAATTCTACTTATAAAAAAGCTAGAACCCAAATTTCAACTTAATATTATTTTAAAATAAAAAATAAAAAAATAAATTTATTTTTGGCCATTTGATGAGGATGGTTAAATCCAAACCTTTGCTCCAAAAGTGCTTGTGCATCTTTTAAGCATCCATAACCTCTAGACCCAACACTATCCCGTTGGTTTTACCCAACAATATGGATTGGATTATGAGGAAATATTTAATCCCAAATTTCAGCTTAATATTTTTTCAATTCTACTTATAAAAAACTAAAACCCAAATTTCACCTTAATATTATTTTAAAATAAAAAATAAAAAATAAAAAATAAATTTATTTTTGGCCATTGGATGAGGATGGTTAGATCCGAACGTTTGCTTCAAAAGTGCTTGTGCATCTTTTAAGCATCCATAACCTCTAGACCCAACACTATCCCGTTGGTCAACAATATAGATTGGATTATGAAGAAATATTTAATCTTCATTGCAAAGACGACAATGGTCCAGATGATAATATCATCGAAGAATGCATAAGGTCTCAATCTTAAACAATCAAGTTAAGGCATGTTTCTAAATTTTATCATAAATATAATTTTGGTATAAAAATTTTTAGGATGTCTTGAGAATCTATTTTGATCTCTAATTATATTATTTTAAATTTAAAAAATGGTTCAAATCAAGTAGATCTATAAACACATAAAAATCTTGAAAGTAGACAATCTAGATTATGTATTGTAAGATACATTATTTTTGGGACTCGAAATTATTATTTTTCTTTTTATATTCATTCATCTCAGGATTGAAGTGATGGTTTTCCAACATCAAAACAACATTTTATGATCAATTTTTTAGGTGCACCTTAATTCTATATTTTAAGTGGCAACCTTATATAAGCTTTTTTTCATTTTTATTTACCTCAATAAGTATGTTTAAATATATTAATTTATTGTTTATCTTTATAAAGGATTTTGAGAGAAAAATATATTTTCCAAACAGTTAGTGAACAACTTACATACTTCTAGACTTTCAGGGGCTCCTCAGAGACACCAAGAACATCCAAATAACTGACACCATCTGTAAAAGAGAGTTCCAAAAGCCCAACGTAAAATTCTTTCTTGTGAGTCGCGGCAAATATGGGATCTCTGTGATCTACAGAGAACCGCACTAGTCCGGCCCGTTCAAACCAAAACTTGCTGAACCGGTGGCTAGACCAATCCGGTCAGGCGTATTGGATTGGATGGTCCATTGAATGGGACATAGCCCGGTTGACCGGCTAGTCCAATGTATGGACGTGCTGGTCCACCGGATTAATTCTGAACCATTATGCCTTTTACTTGTACGAGGAGAAAGTTTATATATGGGTGCAAAAATCCATGGGAAAAAGTTGTTTTAATATTGAAAAACCCTCTAATAAATCGAAATCTGAGATGTATGAATATGAAAAAAAAAAAAAGATTTTGAGTCTTAGACATGGTGCATCTTGCAGCACACTATGTAGACCATTCAATTTCAAGATTTTTGCATGTTTATAGATCTACTTGATTTTAATCATTTTTAGAGTTTCAAATTTTACAATTAGAGATGAAAATTGATTTTAAGATAAGCCTAAGAAATTTTTACACCAAAATTACATGTTATGATAAAATTTGGAGGTGCACTTTAATTGGATTGTTTAAGGTTGCAACCTTTTAGAAACCACACCCTTTTTTTAATAATGTTTTTTTTACTCCTTTTTAAATTATTTAGGGAAAGTTTTTTCAAATTTAATTAAGAAAAAAGTTTATATAAGGTTGCAACCTTAAAATGTAGAATTACATATGCGCCTAAAAAATGCATCGGAAAATGTTGTTTCAATGTTGAAAAGCCCTATAATTGATCATCTCGATATCAAGATGTATGAATATGAAAAAAAAAAAGAAAAAAGATTTTGAGTCCCAAAAATAGTGCATCTTGCAATACATTATCTAGACCGTCTATTTTCAAGATTTTCATATGTTTATGGATCTACTTGATTTTAATCATTTTTGGAGTTTAAAATTTTATAATTAGATATGAAAATAGATTTTAAGATAATTCTAATACGTTTTTAAACCAACATTACATATTCTTATAAAATTTGGAGGTGCGTTTGGATAGTTTAAGGTTGCGACCTTATAGAAACCACACCCTTCAATTAAAGAGACGTATAGGTTTTAGAGTATGCATTTTTGGATACAGGGTTTTTAGAGAGAGGGAGAGAACTCGTTTTTAAATCATTCAGGGAAAGTTTTGTCAAATTCAATGCCGGCTTTGTCTGTTAATTTATGCCAATTCATCATTTTTTTTTTTTTTTGAATTCAAGTTCTTCATCTTGATGTTGCAAAGCATATTCTTCATTTAATGGAAAGCAGTATTTTTATTTTTTTCCTTTTTTTTTTTTGGACAAAAGTTAACAAATTTTTATTACTAAAAAAGAATTACAATTTGCAATAGTTATAGTAACAGCCTTCAGGCCACTTTTACAAAAACAATTAATCTCCTCCTACCTACAATTATACAAATATAAAGTAAACTTTCTTGCACAGTTGTTAGTGTAACAACATTTACTCCCATCTTGGCTAAATCATCTGCTGTTAAGTTTTTCGTCTATACACATATGAACAAATGAGCTTTCCATGTCAGCACAAATATCCTTCAATTCCTCCAGTACACCTCCATTTCTTTTTTAAACCACTATATTGCTTCCTGAGAGTCACATTCCACACTAACCTCCTTATTAAACTCTCTTTGTCAACTTAACACCTCAGAGGTTAAACCTTAATTATGCCTCATTTTCTGTTGCATCACATTGTTCCATTGTAATCTCTAATTGTTCCACCAGTCGTAGCTTGGCCTAAAATTACCATGAGAACTACCATCAAAATTTGGTTTAATCCAACGCTCCATAGGAGCTTCCCAATCACCTGCCCATTTTGCAGATCTTTCTCTGATTATCACATTAATATTGTACATTAGATCGATTGCCCATCATTCATCTCTCATTGATAACTGTTCCGCATAAGTAACCTTTAGTTTTTCACATGTCTCACCCGTCATCTTTATTACTTCGTCAAAACATCTTCGGTTTCTTTCCTTCCACAACTCCCATAGAACATGTGCTTTTATAATTTTCTGAATTAGCCTTCCTTTTTCATCAATCTCACCTATGTCCATTGAAGGAAAAGGACCTACATTGGCATAACAGTTTGCATCTCTACAATTCTACTGTCCATCTCTAAGGTATTTTTGCATAATCACATTGCCGGAATAAGTGGTTTGCTATTTCCTCATCTTTTTTATACAGTAAGCACACATTAGGTAAGATTTTTCCTCTTCTTCTCAACACGTTTATTGTCAATAGTTAATTCGAAGATAGTATCCAGATATTGGTTCTAACCTCCATATCAGGGCAATGTTAATGTTGTTGTACCAATCTTAAGCATTGTAGATATTCGTCTGCCACATTCGCATCAACTCTTCTATATCTGCATCTTATATCCCAGGCAATCTCATAACTGTCTTACTTTTTTAAATCACCTTTGCAAATAGATCAGAGAATTGGACCTTTAATGCTCTATCCCCTATCCATTTTTGTTGCCGAAATCTGACATCTACCCCTTTCCCACCAAAACTCTCAGGCTCCTCAAAAAGTAATCTCTATATGAAGTGATGCTATTCCAAATCAGTGACCCTCCTTTCTTATTCAATCCTTTAGCAATGATGTTATGATCTCTATCCAAATCAAATTTCTCTACCAAAATGGGTCTCCATTATTGATCTTCTCAGTTGCACATCTCCTCTACCTTGTGAATAATGCTCTATTCCTCATTTTCATTCTTTTTTAACGCCCATTCCCCATCACTACACACCTTTTTCCAGCAAACCAAATTGAATTTCTTTTTCTCATCAGTTTCTCCCCATCAGAATCTTCTCAAAAGACCCTCCAATCTTTTCACAATCTTATTTCACATTTTGAAAGCTGTCTCAATTATGGTTTGTACAAGACGAGTGAGAGCTTTCCTCATGTGGATCCTACATATACAACGTCAATGATAGCAGGCATACATTAGAAACTTTTTTAATACACGTTATGGTATTGTAAGTGTCGTTAGAGCAAAAACACAGCTCTCTCTAGTACCGACACATAGGATATGGCTGCTAACATGGCTGCCCAAGAGAAACTTGGCTAACGGTTTTGTTGGGCGACAACTGATAAGGTTGATTTTATGTTCTCAATCAAATGTGACACTGAAAGTGCACTAAAATTGGCATCCAGTCATGTGCAGGTGCCTGCAATGGAGCATATTGAAGTTCAACACCACTTATTTGTGAGAAGGGTTTGGATGAAGAAATGGAGTTGGAAAGAGTTTGTACAGGTGACCATGTAATAAATAAATTTGCCAAGAAACCTGCCAAAGCTAAATTTGAAGCAACCATAGGCATAATCACAGCTGATGGCTAAAAGCATGCAGAGGGTAGATTAGAAATTTCCTTTTCTTTCTTTCCTTCTTTCGGAATTTTTAGGTTTGTGCTTGCAATTTGTCTGGTGCAGTTTGGATATTTTGTCTTATTTGCTTCTTTCTTATCGGGATTTTTAGGTTACACTTTTCTGGAAGTTGGTTTATTTGATCTTCTTGTTTTCTTTTACATATGGATGGGATAACTGCGTGTGCTTATGTCTGGGTATGTGGTAGATTTCCTGTCTTTTCAAATTTTAGGAAAACTATGCCCCCTTCCTGAGATTTTATAAGGAAAATCAATCTCATATTTTATTTTTATTTTTTATTTAAATATGATTTTTATTTGAATGTTGGCATATAGCTTTATTTTTATAAAGATAACTAAATAAAAATAATTAAAAAATATTTTATATAAAAATTACTAAAATACCACTAAAGTTATTTTGATCAATATTTTCTATTTAAAATATTTTTATTATTTATTCAATTCTATTTAAGAAAATAAAGCTAAAACCCAAATTTCATATTAATATCATTTTTAAATAAAAATTAAAAATAAAAAGCAAAACTCATATTTGGCCCTTGGATGAGGTTGTTCAATCCATAGTTAGCAAGTTGGGGAATAATAAGATATCGGCGAACCAAAACATAGGTAATAAATTGGTTTTATTTCAAAAATTCGTAAAACAAAATCAGGTCAAAATTATGGATAGCCAAAAAATTAGGTAAGTTATAAAATCGGATATGTAAAGATGACATAATATAGGATGTTTTGTAGTTATTGTACAGATACATTAAAGCTATTGAACAATAAATGAAAAAAGGCATGCAAACTCTAAAAAAGAAAGGCAGGCAACCCTGGGAAGGGGAAGGCCGAGGCCGGCTCTTGCTTTGCTTCTTGTTTCCCTCCAACAAACGGAATAACAGGGAGGCAGAGGGCCATTATTCCATTGTTATTGCTAGTTTCAATTCTTGTTTCCGGATAGAGAACTGGAGCTTGAAGTTTTGGAATCCCTTACTGATCTGATAGGAGCCGGCAAGTGAAAGACCCCTTTTAGATCATTAGAAGTCCGATGGAACAGGGACGGAGCTTGTAGCATTAAGGAAAAACAAAAGGCAAGGATTTCTTCTCTCAATAAAATCAAGTACGATATGGATAGTATCACTAGACTAATACTTGGCAATTTGTTATCTAAACTTTTAATAAATCCAGCAACAATACTTATTTTGTTGTCACAACACAAAACATATAATACATTTATTGGGAGCATAAAATAAAAAATAATAAGAACCCTTAACATAAAAATTATCTTAGTAAATAACAAGAACAGTAAACCAAGAAATAAGATTATTGTTCAAACAAAATGACAAAAAAGACCCTTAGTAATGAAAAAAAAATCCCTCAATATAGGATTACAGTTAACTAAAACAAAACAAAGTGATAAATCTTAATGGCTATGTTGTAAACAAAGTTATAAATCTCTCTCTTGTTCCTTATAAGGATGCTCTGATTTAAAGCAAAAAAAGCTTCTAACTCTATCTATTATTTTGAGATATACGATTGTTATGATATCTTATATTTTTGGTAATATATTGCTTGTATTTTGTTACACTTTTTTAAGAGAACTTATTGGTGAAATTTTTATGGAATTTTTTGGTTAAATCAAGATTCTTGATTTACTCTCGTTGATAATGCGCTTATATTTAAACCAATATTCAATAATATTAAGTTAATGAAGAAATAAAGTTATAAGTAAGAAGTTTTTTTGAAAAATGATAAGATTTGCATCAACAAAACATGATTTTGTGAAGATCTTTTGAAAAACTTCGAATAACAAATTTCAAAAATTGGAATTTTTTTATAAAAAAATCGTGTTTCAAATGGATACTTGCTTACAATGGTTTAATTTAAACCATTAAAAAGTGCACCTTTTAAGCATCCACAACATAACAATGGTTTAATCTAAACCATTAAAAAGTGCACCTTTTAAGCATCCACAACATGTAGACATAATACCAATCCCAAATTTTATCAAAATAATGAGGAATACACAAAAGTTAGTAAAAGTTAAAGATTCTGGGTGATTGAAATTTGTGTGTGCGTGTTTGTGGGAAGGAGTTAATCACATTCTTCATCTCTCTGGCACTGTAGTGGATTGGATAAAAATTTGAAGACTTTTGTGGTCTTTGTTTGTGAAAAAGGAGTGATTCTTTGGTCAATTTGGAGCGCAAATTGTCGTGTGTTATTTATTAACACAGCAACCAACTACTGATGTGGCAAAAGTCTTTTGATACATATTAAAAGTTGGGGGGTGCATTCTGGTCCCAAGTACTCCTCCTCTGCGGATTTCACATTTTGGACCACAGTTACAAAAGGTAGCACGGTACGTGGGTCAGCTTAGTCTAGACCTCGACCCAGGTCTGCCTATGTGCATATCCGAGACGAGTCCAAGACAGATCCAACCAAATCCGGATTGGACCTGACCCAACAGGTTCAGGCTTGACTCGGACCTTAGTGGATCTATATCTATTGGACGCAAACCAACCTACAAAGTCTAGTTTCGAGGTCCACCACATCTAGACAGGGTCAGGTCAACCTGACCATATTAGCACCTATAACACAGGGCATAAGGCTCACAATCATCAGAATCCATGCATTTGCTGATGTGCATATGCTTTCCATTAACATGCACACAATGTCTTAGGCTCTTAACGGCAGTTTAAACTTTCTGGACAATGTTCTGTTTGGAACAAAGACGTGCCTAAATATTTTGGCAGATTTAGAGAGACCATTGGGAGGCAAGGGGGTGAGCTTGGTAGGCCCGCCCGAGACAGGACCAACCCAAAAGATTAGCCCAAAGGCTGAGCCTGAGCCAAGGGCCTTGGGTGTCCAGGCTAGCCTCCGGCCCAGCTTTCCCCTTGTGCTTACATTTGCCTTAGATTCTCATTTGACCGAGTCAGGCCCAAACTAGCCTAGGGTCGAGGCAGACCACCTAATCAAGGGCCTTGGCCAAGCCTAGGCCAGCTCCTTCAGCCCAGTCTGAACCAGAAGTCTAGAGAGCTGCTGCCGTGCCCAAGCTAGCCTAGGCCCGTCCAATTGGCAGGCCCACTCATAAAAATGTGTGCGATGCACACTTGATGCTAGTATCCACTGGATCTATGTATAGCAATCTCTAAGACTTCTCAAGGGCCTTTTGGTATAGTTAGTCCCAGTCCACTAGTAGTTGTAGCCACCAACCATAACCACAAAGCCTTTGGTGTAGTAGAACCCTTTGAGTAGGAATTACCGAAACACACATCATTCATTCGGCACTCTATGCTTTCGGGAATTTTGAATGTCATTGCTATAACACTATATTTTACAGAATTGGTCCACCTAAAGTCCTTACATTAGACAACCTAGTGCAATAAAAGTTGCAAATCATGAAGTTTTGTACTAAGGATATGAGTTAGTGGGAGTGATACAGTTGAGTGAGTCCAATAGCCATGCATTTGCATGAATGTGCTTCTTTGCCAAACTACACTAACTATTGCACATTTGCAGTAGACAATCTTTTTCATTTTTTCAATTTCACGGTATGTTGCTTACACTGGTGACAAATATTGACAGTTGGGAATACAACCAAGGGACATTCTGTATCTTAGAATGCTCTGTCCTCGAAGGAATGAACCAAAGAAGTATAAAATGAAACAAAAAATTCAGACCAAACAACCAATTAGATAAAGTGCCTGTTTTGCCCTAGGAAATTGACAATAGATGAGTGTCACTTTTGGAACTTTGAGCCAACTGCTGCTTGGCATTCTGATTTATTGTCACCCCAATTTCAGGCATCAAAGACCTTGAAAGAGTCAGCAACAACTTTGAGTTTGTTTCTAACTCTGCTCCATCGTCTTTCATTGGCACCAACAATCAGTGTGTAGTACTTGCCTATGTGAAATGGAGAAAGAAAGTCATGAATCATTTTCACTCAGGGCAGAAATATTACAATTCTGTATTCATCTTATCTAATAAAAATACGTAATGCACATAATACAGTGAATTAATACGTGGATTTCTTTCAAAACCTTAAGAAAAAAAAAAAAATTATCTAGATCATTTGAAGTTTGGAACAAGATTCTTCTGCCATGGATTGAACTTTATAATCTAATAAAACTTACCCATATATTACAGAAAATGGTGAAATCTTTGGTAATTGGTTTCAAGTTACAATTACAATAGAGGCCCTTCAGATTGGCATCTTATTTTCATTATGCAACGCCACCATCATTGAAAAGAGCTTATTTATAATTAATATATTTTCCTTTCATATGCAAGACTAGTAAGCTCTTTATTTATTATTTATATAATCAAATTTTATAGCAAATCACAAGCTTCTTGTTTGTTGAGTTTATGAAACCAAAATGCACTTCTATTGATAATGGGTTATTGCACTCAGTCCAAAATGTTGCATATTGAGTGTCTCCAAATTGGCAACTACCAGTTCCTTATCCGAAACTGAAATTGCAAAATTTGAAGTATATAAGAAGGTCCAACTTCACTCTCTTGGGAAATGATTATAGATCAAACTTATCCAAATGCTATCCAGATCCCTTGAAAATCAATGTTAAGGGAAAGCTTATGGGGTAGAAAAGAATCTGAATCAACATCGATCCAAGTAGCACAGCATTGGGCTGAAGCTAAACCCACTGGATCTGCCAATTTTGACTTGCAGATAGCTGGGACTTAATACTGGTAAATCGCACAGGCTAATAATGGAGCAAAAACAGAACATCATGTCAAGTTTAAATAGCCCTAGAATATGTCAGTAAGCATAAGATCCAGAGAGAGTACGGAATGTCTACATCAGTGGACCTTCATTTTCTTAAGGCATGTTGTAGCTAAAATAAGGGCATATAAGCTTCCAAAGATCCAGAGAGAGCATGGAATGTCTATGTCCCGGCCCAAATTTCAAGGTTATGGCTAGCCAACCCTAATTTCTTTACATTTTTTCCTGGTGATTCCTATAGGACATTTTTATTCTCTTTATTTTTTGTTCAATGCATTGCTAACCTCTTGTGTTACCCTAGATGAATCTTTTCAGTTTTTTCCATCTGTAAGATTTCATATTCGCATTCCTTTGAGGATTCCCCTTCCCTTTTTAACTTGTCTTCTCTACACCCCTCTCAACTTCATACACATGAAATAATTAACTTATCAAAAAAATACCTTGTTATAACATTTTCATGTTCTAATATTTTCGATATTTGTAAAGATTGTTGTAACAGAATCCTTGATTGAGTCAATCAAGGATTCATGCCAAAAACCTGTATATATGACTACATCTATTGTATATGGTACACATCTCCCTCTATAGGTTGTGTGGTGAATTTTACAAAACCTACCATCTTCTCTTAATTTCTTCATGGTATCATAGCCATGGGAATTTCTTTCGCCCTAATTCTCTCTATGGTGGATACCTCCAAGTCTCTAGCTCTGTCTTCAAATACCATCTATTCAAATATCCCACTCTTTCTCTGATATTTTCTCCAATTAAGACTCTTTCTCTGTCTTCAAATACCATCTATTCAAATATCCCACTCTCTTTCGCTAACATTTTCTCCAATTAAGACTCTCTCTATCTCTCTGGCGCACCCTCGTTAAGCCCATACTGCCTTATTTGATTGTCTCTCTCATTGCCTTATTTCATTAAGCCTCAACACTCACGCACTCACATTCTCTCTTTTGCCTCACTATCACTCTCTTGACTTTCACAAACTCCCTCGTTTTGCCTCACACATTCTCCTTAAAGAGAGAAACCATCTCAAATTTTAAGTTTTAAAGAGAGTACATCAAAATTTTAAAGCGAGAAACTATATCAAATTTTAAAGAGAGACACTATCTCAAAAATTTTGAGAAAGAAACTATCTCAAATTGTAAGCATTAGAGAGAGAAAGCATCTTAAAATTTAAGAGAGTAATTTTATCAAATTTTAAAGAGAGAAAATATCGATTTTAGAGAAAGAAACTATCTATCAAATTTTAAAGAGAGAAAGGACCTATATTAGAGAAAGAAACTATCTCAAAATTTTTAGAGAAAAATTATCTCAAATTTTAAGTTGTAGAGAGAGAAAGTATCTTTGAATTTTAGAGAGAAAAACAATATCATATTTTAGAGAGAGAAACTACCTAAAAAAATTTATAGAGAAACTATTTCAAAATAATTAGAGAGAGAAACTATCTAAAATTTTAAGTTTTAGAGAAAATCTTAAAATTTTAGAGAGAGAAACTATATTAAATTTTAGAGAGAGAAAGCAACTTAAAATTTTAGAAAGAGAAACTATATTAAATTATTAGAGAGAAACTATCTTAAGTTTTAGAGAGAGAAACTATCTCAAAATTTTTGGAGAGAGACTATCTCAAATTTTGAGTTTTAGAGAGAAACTGTATCAAATTTTGTTACCAAATAATGGACATGGAAATGATTGCAAGGAATCCATGAATTTTATATAGTTTATCCAAACTAGAGATTTGAGGAATCCATAACAAGATTCCTTGATAATGAAAATCCATGGATTTTCTTGGATTTCAAATATCCGAGATTCTTAATTTCCTCCTATCCAAATGGACCCTAAAAAACTGATTTTTTCTACTTCATCTAAACATAAAAAAACGAACAAGTCAAGAAAATAGTATAATGAACTTATTTGGAACTAGAAATTAGGTGGATTCATGCCCAGAATACCACTAAAGGAGCCAAAATTTACTCTTTTTGGGAAGAGAAACAAAAATCTCTAAAGTAGTTCTCTCTCTCTCTCTAAAAATTCACTTTACAGCCCCAAACCCCAATTCCATTTTTAAAAAAAAGACCTCCAATTTAAAAAATGACAAAAAATTGGAGGTCATTACCCCATTTTGACAAGGTTGTTCCGTAATGCACCGGTGAACCGGCCAGTCTAATGATTTGACCAATCGGTCCACTGGTTCAAGGCTGGTTCGATGGCCATTCCTGTCTGGGGGATCCATCGGACCAGAATGGCCACCACTTCCCCGGTTCCTAGTTCAAACCAGCAGGTCGGTCTAGTCCACTTCAAACATCATTGGTTTCAGAGGGAGTTTAGATCTTCTTGAAGATTAGTGTACCATATCATTTATAGTTTAAATTAGTTTATCACATCACATGTGGTAGGCTTATCATATAATATCATAGAGGGTGAAGTTGTGTGTCATATATAGGAAGTATATCATATTTAAGTTACCCTCATGTTGCTTATACATATATTGTGAATAGTGAACGAAAGATGTATGTTTTCCTTTTGCCTCTTTGTGTGCTTTATACCATGTTCACTCGTTACCCAATTGATTGAACCTAATCTACTTCAAATTTACCATAAAGAAGCACAGAATTAGCAAAAGAAAAAATGTCCTCCAGCCTTCTCTTATCATCAGTACAGTTTTGGACACTTACTGCTGACATATTTGAAGGAAATAAGGAATACAAAGATAAGTAATGCATTTATGAGCATATTATTTTTTTCAACCTAAATAGATGTTATCAATTACTGGAGAATTGGCAATATTTTCTGGTAGTTTAAGTAGTATGCTTTGTGTACCCACAGTCAATAAGAAAAAGTGAAACGAGCCCTTAGAATTAGGCATAATATTTGTGAAAGGTATAAATTGGAATAACAATTATACGCAAGGGTAATCAATCTTAACACATCAAACCACTAGAATTCCTAATTACTTGTCCAAAAAAGTGTTTGAAGGCGAATCTTTAAATGCAGTTTATGTTTCAATCTTTCAAGCGAAGAACCACTACCAACAGAGGTCTAGACAGTACATCCCTTCCCATGGTTGAAATTATTGAGATGGTAATTTATGACATGCAAAATTATTGTGATGGTAATAACCACAAAAATACATACCAAATCAACATAGATTAAAGAAAATGCAGTTTGTAGATGATAATCAATTTGCATTGGGGAAGTAAACTGTTAGCTTTCCTTTTATAAACTGAGAAGGGCATATCAGTTTAAGGTTTTATTAACCTCGAACTTATTGCTTACCATTTGCAATGGCTATAGTTGCAAAGGCAGTGCGAGAAAAGTTTGCAGATGCAAGTTCATACTCGAAGGTATAGTAATTCTTTCCATCAATAGAGCGCTGCATGAAATAGATAAAAATCAGGACCCATCAAAAGCAAAAGACAAACAAAATGTAAATGAGCAGAACTTTAGTTTTGAAACAAAAGTTAATAAGACCAGTGCTCCAGCCAAAATATGAAAATGCAATTAGACAGTTCAATTACAAAGTGAGACCACATATATTATCTAATTACTGGGATCAAGAAAATCATATCAAAATAGTAACACAGTAAATGGGTGATGATGCTTAAAACGCTAGACACTTAATGAAGGCAGTAAACATCTTACTAGTGACAAAAGTAATTATGATATTAGCATTTATGCAGAATTCTTAAATAAACAACTAACCTCCTGAATATCAAATATTCTTGCTCTTTGATTTGGTGCAGCAAGTACATTATTGACCAAATTCATAACCACCTGGGAAAAAGGGTATCAAGACTAGTTACCACATTTATGAACAAGCAGACATGTTCGCACTTATGCCTCGGAGCACGTGTATGGATGCACAAGAGAGAGAGAGAGAGAGAGAGAGAGAGAGAGAGAGAGAGAGAGAGAGAGGGAGGGAGGGAGGGAGGGAGGGAGGGAGGGAGGGAGGGAGGGAGGGTAGGGTAGTAGGAGTAGAGAGACGTACGTACGTACTACGTACGTACGTACGTACGTACGTACGTACGTAGTAGTACTACTTACTTACTTACGTTACGTTACGTTACGTT
>NW_006498445.1:882927-897666 GCF_000471905.2 Amborella trichopoda
AGGGAGGGAGGGAGTTATGAATGCACAAGACTACCTCCTTCATTGGACCTAGATCATGGATATCACTTTTATCAGTTGGCTTAAAACTGACTCTCACATTTTGCAAGGGCAAGATGCGATCTTTGAATGCTGAATCATGCCCTAGAAACTCAAAGTCCTGAATGTGAAAATGAACATCAAATTCATTATCTGCAATGTTTGTAAAATAAATTGAAATTACACTATTTTGAGCAAGGGTGATAAAGTATAAATCTGTCATTCCCAATTGAAACCTTAGACAAATTACAAAAGCATCTCATTCTTACCCTCCAATCTGAAGGATAAAAGAATGAATATCCATCTGAAAAATCAACATAAGCTTGATAATCCTTTGGTACCTCTGCAAGAAATGGCAATACCATTTGAACACCACCATATATATTACACGATCGAGTAGAAATGCCACATTTATATGGTTGCATGAGCGCCCATACCAAGTGTTCAATAACATAGGAATGAAATGGACACAATCAGATAACAAACATGCAATACCTTCAGAGAAAGCATAGCTTACTGGGAGAAGAACAGTCGCCAATGCTCCTATTCCAACCAGTACCTGCCTCCTAAAAGTACCTGGTTGTCATGTTATGCAAATCCTCAAAATTGGGATGCTGATTTCAAAAGCACCAACAACTTATTAAAGAGCAATCATTATATAGGTCTAAAGCCAAATAGAAACAACAACCTGCAATTCCTGCACATATGACATTCAAAAAAAAAAAGAAATCTTTAGAGAATTTATATGTCTGGTCTATACTCTGGGTTAGGTGTATACCAGCTAAATAAACAAGATATTTGAGAACAAGACAAACAGATTTCTTAATAGGATAGCATTTGATCATTGATAATGAAATGAAGGCAAGCACAGAGGTAATGGAAAGAATATGGAACTGTGGACAGGCTGTATATTGCATATCTCATTTACCAATAAATTCTCATCTGGGACTAAGAACACACAACCAAACTCTCTTCGCCCACCTATGCAAGTACCCTCTGTGCAGAGTAATAGATACCTTAACTATAATCTGAGGTAAATTAATAATCTTTTCCTATATCTTTCGATATACTGTAGTTGTCTGCATTTCATTATCTGTCTCTAATACTTATAGTCAAGGCAGCTTTTAATGCTGACTTAGATTTGCTAAATCGAAGAACGATCCCAGGTTCTAACTTTTGTCGTAAGGTTAACCACATTTGCAGAAAATCCAATCATTTCAGGAGGTGATATTCCCAACTATATGACTGATATGCGATTTAAATGTAAGTACGCAGATGCTCTCACCTTCTTAGTAGCATTTGAGATGCAATCAGGGAACGGTTTTCTGTCCTCTACATTATCGTACGACCTCAATCCTGACTTCCACTGTAACACACTCTTTCACAGCAGCAATAGGTAGGCCCCCAACAAAAAACCCAGGTTATCTTGGCCAAAACAACAAATAGACTCAAAATTCACAAAACCCCAGATATGTTACGTTAGTTATGACTTGATTAGCATGCACAGGGGCATTTGGTTGTCAGAAATATTGTTGCTAAAAGAATTCACTTCACTATCAGGAATATTGTTGCTAACAAAATCATTCAAGTGTGACAATATTGTGAAAAGATTATAGCCACGAATCATGAGAAGCAAAAAAACACAGTGACATAAAACAAGAAGTACTAGGAACAAATCCTGAATAAGCAATATCATTAAGAAGGAGCCATTATCAAAACAGAACAGAAGAGAAAAGGCTAAAGTATCAGATGCCCCATGATAGGAGATAGGGTAATGCAAAGATCATGAAAATACATAATTCATCACACCGATAGCTGAGAAGTAAAACTGATAATCTTTGAACATCTATGACGAGCAAAGAAGAACAACCAGGCGGCACCAACTTCTATGCCACATTAAACATATCCCATGTTTTTGCAGCCCGCTAATGTATTTTGCTCCCAAAGATGAAACTCCCATCATGGATGATAATTCCCTTCAGCTGTTCTCTATTCAGGCATTATACTGTTATAGTCACCACCATCCAAAAGAACAATGTGATTCCAGATAAGAACATTCAATTGTCTTCACCCATTTTGAGGACACCACTGACATTCACTGCCTTAAAATCCATGTCCATCTAGAGTATGGGATAACTTCGAAACAAAATAAGAGTCATTAGTCAATAAAAAATGGCTTGGTGGTATGCCAACAAATTGGTATACTACAGAAACAACACTTCAAAAGTTCAGGTACTTGAGAACAGAACAAAAGACAGATCAATTTTATTGTCTCCCGAAAAGAGATGCAGCAATGTTGAAGAGACAAATATCTCAATTGTAAACATATCTGGCAGTATCAAATATAATATTTGCAACTAAAACATCTCCTCCCAACCTATATAACTGGCTAAAGAACAACATAATTAAACTAAGATCAGATAGATCAAACACTCACGCTTTTTGCTCGACACATTAGAGCACAAAGAAACTACAATTTCCAATCTTCAACACTCACTGATGCCTGATCATTCCTGGTTCTCATTTTCAAGAGCATAACTTTCATCAGTTTTCAGACATTATAGGTCCACATATTATGATGAATGTTGAGACGCTTCATCAGAAGTCCAAAAGGACAATGCACATCTAAAATAACATCCAAAAGCAAGATATTCTATAGGTAGTTCAGATGTAGCAATCGAACTTGGGGACGTAGTGTTGCACTCTCAACATCTTAACCAATCAAGCTCGCGCCCCCTGATCCTCGAAAAGTGACCCATCAACGGTTCCCGGTTCCAATTTAAATAAACAAATAGCAGAGCATCAAGCCACACTATCGCCATAATACAGTTAACAGCAAAGTCAACAAAAAAGAAAGAGCACATCTAAAACCTTGTAAAAACAAGTAAGAAATGGAAGCTTACCATTTTCACAGGCAACTGTTTCCTTTGAGAATCCTTTGATTGTGAGTGGAAGGTCTCTTGAAGAACTAGCCATGGCCGCTGAATTAGGAACATACAGCTGAAAAGCATAAAGGAAAGAGAAAGGAAGAAAATGAGAGAGAGAGAGAGAGCGCGCCTTATTAGAAGAAAGAAGCAAACTCCAGTGACCGTGGCAGCAGTTCCAGAGAGAGAGAACCTTATTCGGAGAGGAAGGAAGCAAAGTTCCATGGAAAGCGCCAGCAGTTCGCAGAGCTGCCATTGTCAACCCCAAAACTTGAGCTCTAGTTTTTCAAGTTTGAAACTTGAAACTTGAAACTTGAAACTTGAAACTTGAAACTGAGAGAGACAGTGAGATAAAGTGTGGGGAATCCAAATGTGGTCGAACAAATTTGCGGCGTGCAAGCCTTATCCTGGACAAAGGGACAACCGGGCTTAGATCGGGACAACCGGGCTTAGATCGGGCTAACGGCCCAACCGGGCTTAGGTCGGGCTAGACAGCATCCGAACTAGCCTTATCATGGCTTTGGTCCAGATCATTAAAACCTGGTTACTAAATCAGGATTGTTTTGGATGGCTTTGAATGGTAACGAGTTGAGCAAATCTCATGTGTCGATCATCTTTCTCTATAACTATATTTGCCATTGGGGGTCGTTTGATACGCGTGAAAGTTCAATGGGAAAATATTTAAATGAAAAGTATTCACACAAGGAAATACTTATATAGAAAAATTTACTCGAGCATCTTTTTTTCCATATTTAGTAAACACAATTGAAAACAGGCATAATATATCAAACTCTAGTTTCTCTCTCTAAATTTTTTTGAAATAGTTTGTCTAAAATTTAAAATTTGATATACTTTCTCGCTCTAAAAATTTTAAATTTGTGATAGATTCTCTCTCTAAAAACTTTGAGATTATCTCTCTAAAAATTTTGAGATAGTTTCTCTCTCTAGAATTTTCATATAGGTTCCCTCTAAATTTTGGTATAATTTCTCTATCCAAAATTTTAAAATACTTTCTCTTTCTAAAACTTAAATTTTTAGATAGTATCTCTCTCTAAAAATTTTGAAATAGTTTCTCTATTTAAAAAATTTCCAATATAGTTTCTCTATCTAAAAATTTCGAGTAGTGTTTCCTTCTATAATTTGATATAGTTTCTCTCTGAAATTCTCAAATAATTTAATTCTCTCAAATTTAAAATTTGAGATAGTTTTTCTCCTTACAAAATTTTGAAATAGTTTCTGTCTCTAAAATTTTTAGATAATTTCTCTTTCTAAGATTTGATGTAGTTTCTTTAAAATTTTAAGATACTCTCTCTAAAAATCAAAATTTGAGATAATTCTCCCTTAAAAGAATTTTGAGATAATTTCTCTCTCTAAATTTTTTTAGGTAGTTTATCTCTCTAAAGTTTGATATAGTTTACCTCTTTAAAATTCTAAGATACTTTTGATCTCAAATTTAAAATTTATGATAGTTTCTCCCTCTAAAATTTTTGAAATAATACACCTCTTTAAAAAATTTCAAGTAGTCTCTCTCTAAGATGTGATATAGTTTCTCTCTGTGAAATTTTAAGGTCATTTCCCTCCCTAAAACTTAAAATTGAGAGAGTTTTGCTCTCTAAATAATTCTGAGTTACTTTCTCTCTCTAAATATATTTAGCTAGTTTTTCTCTCCAAAATATAATACAATTTTTGTCTCAAAACTTTTAAAATACATTCTCTCTCTAAAACTTAAAATTTGAGATTATTTCTCTCTCTAAAGAATTTTGAAATAGTTTCTCTAAAAATTTTATAGTAGTTGCTCTTTCTAAAATTTGATATAATTATTCTCTCTAAATTTTTAAAATACTTTTTCTCTCTAAAACTTAAAAATTGATATTGTTTCTCTCTCTAAAAATTTTAAAGTAGTTTCTCTCTCTAAAAATTTTGAATTAGTTTCTCTCTCTAAAATTTTAAGATACTTTTTCTCTCTAAAACTTAAAAATTTGAGATATTTTCTCTCTCTAAAATTTTTGTGATGGTTTCTCTTTTTAAATATTTTCAAGTACTTTCTTTATCTAAAATTTGATATAGTTTATATCTCTAAAATTCTAAGATACTCTCTCTCTAAAACCTAAAATTTGATATTGTTTCTCTGTTTAAAAATTTTGAAACAATTTATCTATCTAAAAATTTTCACGTAGTTTCTCTCTCTAAAATTTGATATAATTTCTCTCTAAAATTTTAATATACTTTGTCTCTCTAAAACTTGAAAGTTGAGATAGTTTCTCTCTCCAAAAATTTTGATATAGTTTCTCTTTCTATAAATTTTTAGGCAGTTTCTCTCTCTAAAGTTTAATATTGTTTCTCTTTCTGAAATTTTAAAGTACTCTTTCTATAAAACTTAAAATTTGATATAGTCTCTCTCTAATTTGTGGGGGTGTTTTTGAAGAATTAAAAAAAAACTATCAGAAATATACCTTAATTTTTTGACAAATTATAAAAAATCGTTCAACGTTCATAAACCCCGTCCGCACCCTTTTTTCTCAGTTTTGGCATTTAAAATACTTCGAGTTGTCACAACATTTAAAATGCAATATAAAATGAGGTAGCAATTACGGTACTTAAAGTACCGTAATTCTAGGACTTCACAATAATACGACTACTGTGAAGGCTATTTTAGTAAAAAAAATACCAAAAAAAGGGGTGGATAAGGTTTATAAAAGTTGAGAGTTTTTTTTCTAATTAAGCGAAAATAAAGGTATATTTACAATAACAACAATAATAATAATTAGGAAAAGTATACAATGAGATCATTTATCTTTGGTACAAGATGGTCATAATTCATCGTGACCATTGGATGTAAAATTTGATGGCTGCATTTATTTCATTGACCAAACTCAAATTTCAAAAGAAATTTTCTCGAACTTTGTAACACACCCAAACTATCGAATTTCACATTAGATGGTTGTAAGTATTTGTGACCTCCTTGTATCAAAAGTAAATGGTCTCAATGTAATTATATATGTTATTATTTTATTAAGACACTCATGCTCATACAAAGTCACATTTTGGATAACCCAACTTTTTCTTTGAATTTGTGTACCCATAAACTTTTTTTCTTTGACTTTGTGTACCCATATAGTCACATTTTGGATAAACCAACTTTTTCTTTTGAATTTGTGTACCCATAAACTTTTTCTTTGACTTTGTGTACCCAAATTTTGGGCCCTCTTTCTTGCTTAATGTGTGATTATGGGTCTAAAGAAGTTGTCAAACATGTTTTTGTGCAAAATACCCTGGGTATAAAGTATACTTTTAGACATCTCTCAAACACATGGTTTGCACATAGAATTGGCCTGCAATTATTAGACGGATAAGATTTTACAACGGCTCAATCCAATGGTAAACTAAACAATATGAAATCTTCAGTACAATGTTTCTTTTTTTCCTTTTTTTTTTCTCTCATATTGTTGATCTCTATCGTCAATAATAAGAATAAAAGGTGCATGCCACTACCATGTGTGCCACATAATATGGATAGTATAGACTGCACACCATCGGTATATGGTGTATTCGAGCACAACAGCAGTCACTAATTGTTCTTTTCAATGATGAATGGTGGAGATGAACTGCAACAAGAGTGTGCTTGTCATTAGGTGCAACGATGTATCCGACATGAATAAAGAAGCAGAAAAATCAATTGTAACTGGCTCATGGAGGAAGACAATGAGGATACATGGTGTGAGAAGAGAGGTGAGGAGATTGTCTCCCAATGATTTATTTGGTCTAAGTGACTACGCTAGATGCTCTTGAGGCCTTTCGTACTCTACAAGGCTTAAATGGATGGATCACAACAAGTTCTTCTTTTGTAACTCAGATGTGGAAAGAGCCTTTAAGGGTTTAGGTGGTGAGGGTTCGTGGTAGGTTGTTACTTTAGGTAAATCTAAAAGCTTTGATCATGCTTCCTTGGTCCCAAAGCATGTGTTTTGGATTAAATTTTGGGGGGTCCTATTCATTTATGGAGCCTAAGAGTTTTCAATGTGTCAACAATGCAGGTGGGGATTGTTTGGGAGTTGATTGGGATGCGTTAAGAGGTGACGATGTATCCTTTGTTAGAGTTAAGGTTAATCAGAATGTTCATTCACCAAACCTGAGGAAAGCTTGGTTATCTGTGGGGTCAGAGGATTTCTTAATTGATGTTTCCATTGAAGGACCCAAGGCTAACCTGGTGGGTGCTGCTGAGCCCATGGTCCCAAGATCCTGGATAATCATTAGACGGAGGTGACATCTAGGAGGAGGAGGAGGAATGTTTTTGATCGGGTTGGGGCCTGTAATAGTGAAGCTGACAGGAGGAAAAGAATGGCAGGAATTCCAACTGCTCGTATCTTTCGGAAGGATAAGCCACGTGGTGGTAGTTCATATGGCCCTAGATATCATAAGGATTTTGCTCAGTTTCCAAAATTCAAAAAGGTGTGGAGAGCTAAATCCGGAAACGCTAAAGTAAGTAGTAGTTACAGTGGACAAATGGTTGACCATTTAAAAGATCGACCAATTAAAGAGGCAAGGGGTATGCTGGTTATTTTGCAAGATGCGAAGGGTCAAAATAAAGTGGCAGGATCTTGGGATTTGGTGGAAGATTTAGGGAAGATGAGTTCAGCTACATTCACGAGGCAAGTTCCATGTGGCATGGTGAAGGCGGCTAGGATCATTTCTGATGAGGATCAACCTGCAAGTATGTTGCCTGATCCTAAGAAGGTGGGGAGGGTTAGCGTCTTTTCGGTGTTCACCTCTGAGGTTCAACATCAGAGTGGAGAAGTTGGTGTGTTCATCTCTGAGGTTCAATATCAAAGTGGAGAAGGCGGCGTTGAGGCTGCTTCCTTTGATAAGCCTGAAGCAGAATTGCGAGGGTTGATCTTGTGTGTGCTAAAGGGAGATCAAAAAATTGCTATTAAGCTTTTGCAGTGGATTTACTTGAACATGGCCGCTCATTTGCTTCTGTTTCGTAAGACGGCACATAAGAGGTTGGTGGAGGGGGCCCTTAGAGTACCACAAGAAGATAAAGGTCTTCTGATAGTGGTTTTAGACGATGGGGGTGGGGATAATGCCATTATTTAACCACCTTCAGAGGTTATCTTTGTGTCAGAAGGTGATCTATTTGCAGAGGTTACAGAGGATGAAGTGGGTTATGCACACGCTCTTAATGTTATTATGGCAGAGGAGGCAAATGAGGGTGAGTTCATGCCTCCTCCTTTACTCAGTTCAGATGTTGTGGGTGCTCAAGAGGAGGGGAATTCCGTAGTAGGCGCTACTCCTCTGGTGGCAGTTGTGCTTGCACTAGTAGGTGGGATAGAGCCAGATAATGTTGTGGTTCCAAGTTCGGGTCCAGACTTCTTTGAAGAACATGTTGCGGTTATGTTAGATGACATGGGTGCGGAGATGGAGGTGCCTCTTGCGGTCATCTATGAAGGGATTAAACAAAATGGTATGAAGGCTAAAAAGGCTAAGGGCTCAGTTATTGGGTCTAGTTAAGATAAGAGGAATTTTGTAGGTGCTGACAAGAAGAAATTGGGGATGAAGCCTACTCGCTATATGGCTAGGATTGCAGCTAAGTTTTCACCATCGGCTCAATGTAAGCTCCCCTCTAGTGAGATTTTATTTCTTAGCAATGACAATGATGCTGGATTCAATGGAGATTTTGCATCGTCTTTTGCTGGCACTATGGTTGCCACGGAGGCGGTGTCTTCTTTGTGTCCACGATTATAGTTTTATGGAATGTCAGGGGACTAAGGAATGCTAAGAGAAACAATGAATTCAAGTTTTTAATTCATAAATTTAGACCTGATTTTTTGCTTCTTCAAGAGACTAAGTTACCTAGTCCCTCTATTAGTTTTATTAAGGAAATGTGGGGCTCTAGACTGGTAATGTTTTGTGGGGCTGATGTTGTGGGCTCTTCTGGGGGGTTATGGGTGGTTTGGGACCCTTTAGTTTTGGTTTGCTCTCAGACTTTTGTTAGGAATCATTTTTTGGGTATGATGTTTGAAGATCCCTTCTTGAAGTTTTTAAATGGCTGTTATTGAATGTGTATGGACCATATGTGTTTGCCCTTAAGCATATTTTTCTTCTTGACTTATATGTGTGCTTGAAAGAATTTGATTTGCCTGTTTGCTTGGGGGAGGACTTCAATTTTATTCGTAATTGTGATGAAACTTCTGCGTCTATTTCTTTTAATGCATGTATGTGTATGTTTAATGATTTTGTTATGTCAAATGGGTTGTTGGAATTGCTGGTGAGTGGTGTGGAGTTCTCTTGGTCTAACAATAGCCTTGCAAGCTTGGTTATGAGTAAATTGGATCGCTTTCTAATGTCTAATGGGTGGGAAAGTCAGTTTCCTCTTGCCCAGGTTTTATCGATCTCGAAGCTCTCTTCAGATCATGTCCCACTTTGTTTACAATCATGTAAAACTTTCCTAGGCCCTAGACTTTTTCATCTAGAGGCTGCTTGGCTGCTTGAAATGGATGTTGCCCAGCTAATTAAGGATATCTGGGCTAACACGATTGTGTTTGGGGAATCCATAAAAAATTGGTTACGGTCAAACATAGATTGATCTCTTGGAAGAATTCTAATAGATTTTTGTTGAAAACTAAATTACATGAGGTTATGTCTAATCTTAAGTTGCTTGAGGAGGAAATTCAATTTGAGGGGGTTATTCCAGTAGAGAATCATGATTTCAAGTTTATATTGGATAATGAGCTTCATGAGTTGCTTAGACATGAAGAAATTTTTTGGAAGCAATGATCTAGAGTTAAGTGTTTAAAGGAAGGAGATTTAAATACTGCATATTTTCATGCCATTGCAAACTCTAGAAAATGCCAAAATGATATCTCCAGTTTGTCTTTCGGTAGGATTGTTGAGGAGGATGGTTGAAAGAGGAATTTGTTAAACATTATGATAGAGGTTTTTCTAGTGAATGTTTCAAGGGGATATCCTTTCCAAGAGTGCCATTTAAGACGCTTTTCGATGCTAGATCTCTAGAATTGAAGACACATGTGTCTTTAGTTGAAGTGAAAAGGGTTGTTTTTGTGTTGGCTGGGGATAAGGCTTGACAGCTTTCCGTTGCTATTCTTTCATAAGTTTTGGGATGTAGTTCAAAATGATGTACTCAATGTGGTGTGTTTGAAGACATTTTTTCAGCACCTTGGTCCTTGATGCAGAATAAAAGAGAAAGTCGGTCAATAAAGCCTCGACTTACAGTGAAGTCTCAAAAATTCCCCATAACGGGTCAGAATTTTCTTAAGCACTCCAAAAGACTACCTGTCAAGTTTTGTCACAATCCGACATGTCTAAGGCAGTGCAGACAAAGAAACAATTTTCGAAAAATCAGCCTCTAGCATCTTGAAACGGACCCCGTAATTAGAACTATATTTTCGGTGCGTTAAACAGTTATGAGACCACCTCCATTGGATCTGACACAGTCGAAAACCCCTATAGGTCAAGTTTCGGCTTAATCGGACGTTCCAAGACAAAGTAATGGGTGAAACATTAAAAAAGGGTAGGGCTCACGCTATTCTCGTGCGGCCTCCCTGCACCAATCCTCCATAAAAAGAGGTTGGTGTGCACAGTCCCGAGTAGCAACTTCAAAGGCCTGTATCTCACTCGTTCTGAGTCGGATCGCTCTCAAGTTTGGTGAACGTGTTCGTCTCATCAAGATGAACATTTTGATATGAGGCACGACCCATGACAACACCCGAGCAGGGAGAAAAAGTATAGAGAAGTTGATGATTCGTGAAGATAGTTGCAAAAAATTCAGTAGCAGCACGCCTCGCTTGAGCGGCCAAATTACGATGCTCACGTACTGATCGACACGAAACCAATTGCATTATGTGCGTAAGGTTCGAGGCTATCTCTGGTTTGAACCCCATGTACGATGAACAATTGGATTTCACACACGGAGGCATTGAAGCTGTTGTAAAGTCCGGCCGCCAGATTTCCAAATTCCAGCCAAAAACCCAAGTCGACAAAATCTTCGTCCGCACAAGGAATCGAGCTGCAGTTGTTGCCGCATGATCGTAACGGCATGCTCAGTGTGATTCTGTGAAGTAACCAATGAAAAACATCAAGAAACATGCACATTATAGATTCGAAGTTTTCAAGATTCATCCAAATTTCGAGTTGCATGATCGTGGTCCAAAAACACGATTCATGGTTCGAAGTTTGTATCAAATTGATCGTCATGCCAAGTCCAATAAGAAACAATCATCTTTCGGTCATCTTTCCTCTTCTTTCATTCTTTTATTATGGACGGTGGAAGCTCATCACCGTCCACGTTTTCTCTCTTCTTGTTCCTCTGTCCTGGGTGGCGGAGGCTCCTTGCCACCCGTGTCTTCTCTCTTCTTACCCTTCAATCATGGACGGTGGGAGCTCATCGCCGTTCATGTTCTTTCTATCTTTTCTCTCATAGCCGCCCACGTTCCCTTGCTCTCTTCTCTCTCTTTCTTCTTCTTTTTTTTCCTTCTCTCTTTCCTCTTTCCCTTTTTCCTTTCTCCCTCATTGCTCATCTCGTCTTCTTCTCACATGCACGACATCAGTAGTATTGTGCATGTTTTTTTTTCTCTCTCTTCTTTCTTCTCTCTCTATCATTTGACCAAGAGAGGCTGAGACAAACATTCCCAAGATAGTCTTTCGTCTAGCAGCATTGTCGCTAAGCCGGTCTTAGTTACTGTGCCTGCCTTACTGCCACGATAGGCTAGCCATTGTGCCAGACTGGCCGATGATTGTTCTGGCATCTAGTAGTATTTCTATTGTGTCGGTCTAGTTACTATGCCCGTCTTACTACCACGTCGGGATAATCACTTGCTGATATAGCTGCTGCGTTAGTCTTGCCACCTAGTCAAAATTCCTCTGATCTACCTCTTTCTTCTTCTTTTACTTACCCTTTTCTTCTTTTAGATGTGCACATCCATGTACATTCGCTCAAAAACAAGGCGGGGTTCTCTTTCGGCCCACTTGTCTTGTAAAATTAACCATATGCGTGTGATTGCAGAAATAGGAGAATACAGGGCAAGGGGGGTGATTCCAAACCAATTCTATAACTGGAGGGCTTTCTTCATGATCTTAGAGGGGGCTCACGCGAGCGAGCCCGAGTAAGTCCCGAACCCACATTAAATTCCTCTCTCATCGGTTGGTCTACATGTCGTCGCTCTTGAGCAAAGTTCCCGAAAGAGCGATCTCAAAGTCTCAGGTTCCCCCGAAACCCAAGACGGGTGCCACCCGATCATCCAGGTCAGGAGGGCGAGATCGAGGCACTTAACCAGCTTAGTGACTCCATTGTGGACTTACTACCCCTTGTCAGATCGTTCTTATTTGGCTGGTTTCTTCTTTGTTTTTCTGTTTTCACACATCACATGGATGCTAGGTTTCTTAACCTATTTATTCGGATCGGGGATTTTCTGATCCCCGCATTCGTGAGCATCCCCCGAGAACAAGTTAATCGAACTTCGTTCCCAACTTTCCTTTTGAGCAAAGACCCAGTGTCTAGCTCCCAAGTCTTAACCTGGATAGGCGTGAGGAGGGACTTAAAGGTCCCTAACTCCCCTTCTCCTTGCCCTAGTGGAACATCAATTGAGGTGCCCGACATCGGTAGCACATATGCTGCCACTCACAGCATGCACCCTCTCACTGGCAAGTCACTTGTCGGTCGTATTGTCGAGGTACACCGGAAGGCTGCCCAGTTCCTTGCTGTAAAAGGCAAAGAAGTTATCATTACCTCAGTGGGTCACTGCAAGGTTATCCCCCACATTCTTGCACCACCACCAGTCTTTGCCCTTAGAGGCTCAGCACATCGAGGCGGAGACCTTGGGGCCTCCACCTCTTACATACACCATAAGGCTCGTGGGTCATCCACTAGAGCCACACCTTGGGGCAACTTTTGTGTTACCTCGAGTCAACGTCCAGGATCAGGCCTCCCAAGGCCAAGTCCTGCACACGTTGTGCATGTGCATCCCACCACTCGGGGTAACGCCATTGCTGCGTCAGCCCGAGTGCACGGAAGATGACCCTCTCGTCCTCCTACTCAGCACACACTAGTGTACCCTGTAAGGGGCAGGCTTCCACCTGTTCTCTTACAAACACTTGCTCACGGTTCTCGGCCCCCTAAGGCCAGACCACTTGCTGAGCCCGGGTTGACCCCTAAGTTACCCATGATTCTTCTTTAAGGGACGCACACGTGTTGCCGTCGCAGACAGCCCCTCGCTCCTGACTCAGGCGCCATCATGAGTCAAAACTTCTCCTACCTGCCCCTCCTCCTTTGGGCAAGCACCTTCAGCCTTAGTACTCGAAGACCTTCCCCTAGAGTACCATTTTGAACCAGCGTCGTCATCTCCGTCATGTCTCTGGAACCCATAAGAGAGCTCGAGGCAAAAACTTGATGGGCGATCAAGTCCTTCATCCTCCCCAGCCTAGGATGACCCCAGTTGCTGGGCCACACCTGTTGCTTCACCTAATGGAAACAACTCTTTCTTGCACAAGAAAGGCCGACCATTCGCAGTCTCAATCGCAGTTCTGGCATGAGGTCCATCAAAACCTCAAAGCCAAACGCGATAGGGGTCTGTAAATTCTGACTAGAGAAGCAACCAAGATGGTTCGAGCAACCAGCTCTGATGACCCTCTTCACCTGAACCCCTTCTACCCTCTTCAGATGATAAAGCCTAAAGAAGAAATCCATCAACCCTGCACTGCGGTTAGTGTTGAAGAAGATGACCCAGCCACTCAGTAGCCACGGTCCCAAGATCGTCGAGAATCGATCTTCATGCGATCGGCATACAAGACTCGAGTCCAGTTAGGGCATGCTAACGGATCTCCCCGCGTGCGACCCGTTAAGCTCGAAAGCCCTCAACTACAGCTAATTCTGACCTCCTTGGATTAGGCTTTAAAAAAATCCAAAAAAATTATTAAAATTCATTATAAATGTTATCTTTTAGGAATCCAATAAGAAACGAGGGTACTACATTGTTAACTTTCATTTTTTTTCATCAATTTGTGAATATTGAGACGTTCTTTCCCTATATAAACTTATGTTAACCATTTAAATTTACATCACACAAAAGAAAAATCATAGAATTATCAAGGATAAAGTATATCAATCATGCATAGACTACAATAAAGAGTAGACTAAATCGATGAAAAACTGGCCACTAACTATTATTACAACCTAATCCGCTAAAAAAACCCAAATTATTACAACCTAATTATAATCCAAAATTATTACAACCTAACTAATTATATTATTATATACTGAAATTAAAATTGTTGGTGAACATTTTATAATTAGTTTATTATACAAACAATAACAAATCCAAAATATTTTATAATATCATCTAATTTAATATGTATTATTGACAACTGTAAGAAAAATAGTGCATTATATGATTTATAATGCAAAAATTAATAAATAAAATAAAATTTTGGTTATCAATATAAAAATTATTTGAATGCGTATCAATTTTTGCAATAACACTTCAATTTTTCAAAATTTTAATTTTTTAGATTCTAAAATAAATTTAGTAAAAAAGATTGTTAATAGAAAGATAGAATTTCAAATGGACTAATTTTTTTTTTAACAACATTATTTTCTGATTATTTTTTATTTTTTTCACAATAAAAATACTATATTATATGATTTATAATGCAAAAATTAATAAATAAAATAAAAATTAAGTTGTCATATAGAAATATTTGAATAGCATGCACTTTTAGTTAACAACACTTAATTTTCTAAATTTAATTTTTAGTTATCTAGATAATTAGT
>NW_006498445.1:905409-930616 GCF_000471905.2 Amborella trichopoda
TATCATTCTGTAATTTTTTATATATTTTAAAAATTATTCTTTAGGTAAAACATTGGTTAACAGGGAGCTAAAAGTCCCTGGAATGGTCCTGTGGGGTCCCAGAATTTCTCTGGGACACTTGCAGTTGGGCGACATGGGTGGTGTCGCCCTTACATGGGTGGGCGACACAGCTGGTGTTGCTCAAAAGATTATTTTGTTTTATTTTTTTTATATTTTTATTTTGTTAATCTTGATGAAATAAGACTACTTTAAACTTGGAAGAAGCAAAATATTTTTTTGTATTTTTTAAAATTTTATTTTGATCTGAATTTTTTTATGCAATCACAAAAGAGTCCCTAAAATAGATCCATAAAGTTTCAGAGGTTTTTGAGACCTTTGATTTTGGGCGACACTGAGAGCCGCCCAGAAAAAGCAGGGTTTCGGAGCACTGAACCCTGGATTATGGTCACAGCTGACTTTTGGGACCTTTTGTGAACTAAGAATAGTGAAAAAAAGTGAATAAAAATAGCCCCACGGTAAACTGTTTACGATGAAAATCTGATAGATCTTCCCATGAAGATCTCTCGAATTTTAACACCGTAAACTAATTAAAAAGATGTAAATAAAGTGGTAGAGAAAGTGGGACAAATCGAATTCAGATCTGAGGCCAGATTTTTTCGGAAACTAGCAGATCTATTATCAAATATGTGGCAGAGCCAGCATGATCCAAAGCATTAAAATACGATTTTAAGACAAGTTAACATATCAAAAATAAATAAAAGAAGCAAAACAGTAAAAAGAAGATGAAAGAGAGAGGAAGAAATAATACCAAATCGGGCTGGATGGCCTGGGATTCCTGAGCCTTCAAGGGCTTTTTGCTTCTCTGATTCGGATGTTGACCAGGAGATCTATCATGTAAAGGGTTAGATCTAGGGTTGTTGTACCCTAATTCTAGTTTTGATCGAAGGTTTTTGCGCCTTAGGTCCAGGTTTTCTCAGTCTTGGGGGTTAGGACTTCAAGAGGCTGGGGTTTCTATCTTCTCTAGGGTTTTCAATCAAGAGATTTTTCTAAAGTAGTTAGTCTTTCTCGGGGTATGGAGGAGAATTTCCTTAGTTTTTTAAGGTTTTTGTGATCTCTAGATGTTGAATGTGAATTTTGAGATTTTCTCTAATTTTTTGGGATTTTTGGAGATTTTTTCTAAATTTTTAGAAATGTTCTAAGGGTTTTCCTATTTTTGATATTTTTAGGTAATTTTCCTAATTTTAGGAATTTTTAAGGTTTTTTTGGTCTCTTTTTCTCTCTCTTTTGGGTTAGGGAGAGGGTGTATTTATAAGATTCAATTGGTGATTTTTCCTAAATGTTTTGAAGTTTTTTTTTGGAATGTTTTGGATTTATCTTGAAGTTTTAGCCTTATCTAATTAAAGAAAACATATTTACTATATCATCAGATTCATTGATTGCATCATCAGCCCGCGTCTGGGCATGTCGGGCCCGGTACAGCCCTACTCGCGACCGGACATTAGGGTCTCACAGGGACTAAATTGTCATTTATTATATCTTTTTATTCGTACGTCTGATTCAGGCTATTCTTGGACTGTTGGAAAGCTCTTGGGCTCTACTTCAAATTGGGATATGACTTAGGTAGTTTTGGGGTAATTAAATTGGGTCTACTAGGATAATGTGATCCTAAGGGTTTAGAAAACTATAGAATTTGCCAGATTTAAAATGTGGTGTCTACACATGTGCAAATCATGGAACAACTTCTTTGTTCTCTTTACTTTGCTCGAATTCAATCCATTGAACCTCATTCACAATATGAGCCAAACACCATCATCTCAACAACAGATCTCTTATGTCGAGTATTTCAGACATCTTAAGCCATACTAAAGTTTGAAAAATACAAGTATGGTGGGTGCAATTGGATGTAGCCATAGCCTGGTGTGCTTTTGGACATTATCTAACCAAGGCAAATACATTATATGTAATCTTATAACCCAATATCATATTGTTCACCCAAAGCTATTTGCTAAACCAGATAGAGTGGGATTTTATTTCGACCCATACAACGAAATATTTAAATTACTTGTTTTTTCTTCAACGCCGCAGCTTAATTATTAAATGTATCTTCAACGTCACACCTTAATGAGTATTGGATGTTTAGCTCTTCAACTGTACATTGGAAATCGGTAGAGGGACTTCAAGTGCATAAAAGGCGCATGTTATGATCTCTCCAAAGCGCCCAGACCCCAATTGGAGTAGGATATCATTGATTTGCCTTTAAATGTTAAAGATAAAGATGAAATTGACAACTTTTACCATTTCATAGTTTCAGAAGGGAAGGTCTGGTTGGCTTATGAATCAAGAACAAGAGAAGGAAGAGGGGAAAAGCTTAGAATATGGGAATTGAGCCCTCACAAAGATTGGAAGGAGGTGACTCCATTAATTATTACTGATAAGGCGGCAGTGTCACATCTAAAACTTGATCTTTATGATAGTTTTGTCCTCCTTGCTGCAGGCAGCAATCGTCTTCCATTCGAATTCACTTTGTACAAGTTGAGGACCCGGAACAAGATGGGGAAGAAATATAAATTTCTTAGGAAATATCCAGACTTCGGTTTTGAAGGATATGTTGATATCCTTCCATTCTCCTCAACACTCTATGTTCCTCATTTTCTGACTAACTAGGTCAATCATCGGAGGATATTTTTCTAGTTCTTGGTAATATTTTAAACTTTCTTCCTTGCCATATTCATACATGTTTAAGTTTTATCATGTAGTTAATATGTTGGTCTGGTCTTATATAAGCCTATTTGGTTTGTTGACATTCTCCTACTCAAATTTGTATATTAACTAATGTTGAGCTTTTTAGCTTTTATATTATATATCAGAGGTATTATGTTAGGAGGTGCGAATTAGTTTAAAACAGAATGTTGGAGGGATGCTCTAGAATCTAGATGTTTTAAAATTTTTTATGCTAAGACAGAATATACATAATTTAGTTTAGTAATAATAAGAGTAAAAACGGAAAAGTAGTTAAGCTTGATGGTCATGCTTGCATCGAGAGTTTTATATGATCGCTGCATACCATTGAGACCGAAGGGGAAGCTCTACCAGACAGCTGTAAGACCAGTCATGCTTTATGAGAGAGAATATTGGGTAGTCAAGAAACGACATATCCTTAGGATGAGCATAGCTTAGAGGAGGATGTTGAAATGGATGAGTGGTAAGACAAGAAAAGATAGAATTCTAAATAAATACATACAAAAAACTTATGTGTAGCTTCGATAGGCAATAAGATGAGAAAAAATGCCATTAGATAGACTGAATCCAATAAAGTAGTGGTTAGGACGTGGGATTTAATTCAAGTAGAAGGTTCTAAAAGGGGGGAAGCCTAAAAAGGACATAGATAGAAATAGTAAGAAAATATGTGCTGACTTTTTCTTATTAAGAGTATGACACTTGATAGAGAAGAATAGAGGAACATGATTCATGTAGCCGATTCCAAATAACTAGGATTAGTCTTGGATGATGAAGAAGATATAGTATTATTTCATAAATTCTAGTTTCGAGTCATTTTCCTTTCAAACAAAATTTCATTTCAAAATTTGAAGTTTCGAACCAAAACCTAGGCCTAAAAAAAATACAGAGGTTCGGAACTTGGGCGTTTCTAAACTAGGGTGTTTTGGAGAAAAAAAAATTAAAAAATGAGACATGCCCATAAAATGTAAAAATGCGTGGGATATTTTTCTATAAAAAATTTATATAGGATTATAGACACCTAGTTTGAAATTGGTTAATTTCTTTAATTTCTAAAAACCCCTTAAAACTTGTAACCCAGAACTACGGGACCACAATAGCCTAGTTCATCTGTTCATAATCCCTAGAGAAACCACCAAATCTAGGTAAAATTCTTCTAAATCCAATCAAATCTACCAAATCTACGAAAATTAACTAAAATTTGTGCGAAGATATTCTGATTTATTCAAAGTTATCTAAGAAAGCGGTGAAACCTTAAAAAACCAATCTCGGAACCCCTAAACACCTCATGATTGAATCAAACCACTACCAAAGGGATCTGCAGGGGGTCCGACAACACCCCAAAAGTTGGTCTAGATCTATTCTAGCTATACAATCCGTGTTGCTGACCAGGAATGAGCCAAGATTTTATGGGAAACTCAATACAATCTAAATAAACACTTTTTTCTTAGCCCGAACTCTAATTCTGTATGGATAGAAAGTGTTTTCAAGAGACTTTTCTAGAATTTTGTACCCAACGGAAGTCTGATTTATCTGACTAGTCAAACCTTGTCATCAAGCCTGATGTTAGATCTAGAAGTCCTAATCCAATTGAATTAGTGCCCAAATTTAAACTCAAATAAGCCCTTCACTAGCCTCTCATAATTCATGACCTAAAATCCATAGAAAATCATAAAAAAGCCCAAAAATCCCTTAGAAATTAAATAATTAAAATCCTGAAAAATCATAAAAAATTAGAGAAAATCCGCTAGGCTAAAGAAATCCTAGAAGCCCTAGAGCATGAGAAACCCTATAGCTAGAATCCTATAAAATCCTAGGTTATCGAACCTTAAGCTAATTCTCTACAACCCTAATGCCATACAACATTCAAAAACCTAATTCATAAGCCTATAACACCCTAAGCAACCAAACCCTAGGTACATATTCTTCAAGAAAAGAGAAAGCAAAGTAGTGAATCAACCACAGTATGATATGGGTCCGCACTCTGGGTCTTCGGGTGTTCAGGCCAACCAACCTTGTCTTTTGAGGTTAGGATAGGTCTCTAAACTGTAATTTGACCAATACCCACAATCTTTATTGATTATAAATTTTAACCATTTAAAGTATAGACCCAGGGAAGTTTTCATTTGAGATATGTTCAGATTTGGCGGTAAACAATGCTCTCAACCTAATGCTATTGGAGTAGGGAGCACCTAAAAAATCCATGAGAGAAGGTTGCGTGGTTGTTGGAAAACTATTTGTTTGATAGCTCAAGAGATATGGATATGAAAAAGAAAAAAAAAAAAAAAAAAATTCAGGTCTTCGAAATAATCATCTTCTAACGCATTCACTGGACTATCTATTTTCAAGATTTTTCATTGTTTATAAATCTTCTCAATCTGCATCATTTTTGGAGTTCTAAATTTCATAGTTATGGGTAAAAGCAAATTTTTAGACCATCATAATTATTTCCAACAAAATATCTTTAAAAGTGCGCCTACAAACCGCACCATTTTTTTTGTATAAGAATTATTTATGCTGATTTTCCTTTTCATAAAACATTACTTTTGGGAAACGTGAAGTCAATTTCTCTCGAGGGGCATGATGGTAAATTTCTCTTACATGTGTCGGTCATGGAAAATTTCTCTTACATGTTTCATGTATTTAAGGGCATAGAGCATATTGTAAATTACTCTCTTGGATACTTACAATATTATCCCTAGATATAAAATTTGGGATCGTATACAATGTGACTATTTACTTATGATACAATGTGGTCACAATTACATACAACCATCCAATGTGAATTTGATAGCTTGGATGTGTCACAAAGATTGAGAAAATTTCTTTTGAAGTTTGAACTTGGTCAATGGAATAATTGTAGCCACCCAATTTCACATTCAATAGTCAAAATTAATGTCTCACTTTGTACCAAAGGTAAATTGTCTCATTGTATACTTTCTCAAAAAAAAATTGAATAAAAATTAAAGAATATCAGCTAGTAGAAAATTTGAATTTTTAACTGCCTAACCATCCAAAATTTGGATCACCTAGGACATTGTTTTTCTTTCCTTAGTAGAAAATTTTCATTTCTTGAGTTTGCCATTGGGGATGTGGTAGCCACTTTTATTATTCATTCATTCATTCATATATCTACTCTCGAGGGAGTGTACTATCCATTCACTCCCTCGGGTAAAATACATGTTACGGATACTTTTTATATCTAAAATTTTGGGGATATAATCTTTATAACTCATAGAATAATCCTAGTAAAAGAAACATCCAAAATAACTCTTTATATACTAGAAAAAAAGTGCTTCAAGATTGAATAGAGACCGTCCAATTTTTGAAAGAATAGATCTAGGTGTCACAAAATTTTAAATTTTAAATTTTTATTTTAAAAATTATCATCTAGTAATTATTGTATGATTCCCAAAATTGCAGCTTTAAAAATCATCCTAGCTAGATGTATTAGTTGAGGAAGTAAACACACATTATGATCCCACGAGAGCACAATATACATATAAAAAATGGTTTCGCATTACTACGGCCTAGAAGTGTAAAACATCCATTTTAAAGTTGGACGCGAGTAGGTGTTGTATCTAAAAAACAATGGAAACTAACAGTCCAAATGTTTTTTTACTATAATTATTATTTTTAGTTTTAAAAATGAGTAATTATCTTATATGACCTTCTTCTACCCATGTATATATAGGATCTTAAATGATTATCATTAAAGTTGGTACGGATCAGTGAAAAATTAAAAAAGTTATCTCATGAGAACTTGGCTTTTTATAGATTGGTGTCAAATTTAATGATGCTCTTTTGAGGTTCTACGCAAATGAGTGAGAGAAGATCTTATAGGATCATTTTTCCTTAAAAAAAATTATTATTATTTCTTATTATTCATGATCTCCACGTAAGAGATTCCGTGTCTTTAAAAAATAAATCCAAAAATCCATCTCAAAAATAGATTTTTAATAGGCCGGCATTTCTACATGTGCAGGCCTGGCCGCATGAAAATGAGAGCAGTAATTAATAAGTTGCTGTTATCAAGGCCAAGGCCGAGGCTGAGTTGTCCAACAACCGGTCAATCAGCCATGCCCCCAAACCCTCCGCCACCCGCCATCTATACCCTACCTTAGAGAGAAAAACTGATACTTACTGACTGGCAGGTGCGTCTCTCTCTCTCTCTCATCAGTTCCACGCTATTCTTCCAATCCTTGCCCTAATCCTCTATCTCCTCTGAGATTCATGGCTTCCAATTTAACAGAGGAGCCCGCCGTTGAAGCAGAAGTTCCACCTGCAAGCGGTAGAGAACAGACTCCAAAAACGTCTGT
The DNA here is from genome assembly GCF_000471905.2 of Amborella trichopoda. The sequence goes on from NW_006498445.1 coordinate 912,465, forward strand.
TGTGGAGCAAACCCATGGGGGAAGTTCTGAGGCCATGGAGGCTGAGGCGGCTAATGGTTTGAAGCCCTTCACTTTGGAGAAGATTGACACTTCAAATGTTGAGAATGTCACGGTAGAAGATGGTCTGAAAGCCCGGGGATCAGTGGGAGATGAAATCCATGCTGAAGATGCGGAGATTGAAGGAATTCGGGGCAAAAATGGATCTCCCAGTGAATGCAGGGAGCCTTGTTCTGAACCCCTGAATTCGGAGGAATTCCATGATACAAATCAAGAGATTATATCAGCTGAAGATCATCTTAAAACCCTAAGTTTTGCAGAGAACCAAGTTCCTGATAACAAGTTGGACGCAATTTCTATTGAGAATGAGCCTGAAAATGTGCGTGAATTGGAACCTGATATTGATGCTATGGCTTCAGTTGCAAGCCCTAGCAGCAACGGCTATGCAGGTAGTAGCAGCACAAAGAGTGATGGGAGCTTCAGTGGAATTGAAGAGATTGATCGTGGTGGGACTGAACCAGATAATGGTGTTGATGAATTCTCAGAGAGTGCTTCATGGGTTGCTGGAAAGAGACATCTAAATGAGGTCGGGCTTGTTCTTTTTTTTCATTGAATACATCATTCCCAATCTTTTAAGTTTTAACATGCAGCAAAGACAGTTATTTTTTTTGGTTTGGGTTTTTTTTCAAGGTGAAATTGATTTATTTCAGGAGAAAGTCCAATTTGAGTTTCTATAGTTTAATTCAAGTTGTTTTTGTATACTGAATTTGTTGTTTGTTTGTTTATGTTTTATGAAATGGGCCACGTGCTTTCTAAATACTACATATTATTACTGGATGCTATCATATAATGAGTTGGTTGTTAAAATGATTATTGTGATATCAAACATTGTACGGCATATCACAAACTATTGTAGTGACATGTGATATTCCTCAGTCACATTCAATAAGTCAGAGGAGGCCGTAGGGACCGGGGGGGGGGGGGGGGGGGGAGACTGGGCCACTAGGTGCTAAGGCGGCAGCCCAGACCCAAAAAAGCCAATTTTTGTTTTTATAAAAAATTTGGATCCCCCACACCTTGCCCAATTTTATTTTATATAAAATTGTCTGTTTAATAAGTAAGTTTTGTATTCATTGACTTCTTATACAAATAGGAAGTGACATTGGCCCTTTAATGTATTGGCTTCTTATTAAGCCAAAAAATAAATCTAGATAAAACATACACATCAAAATTGCAATGATGTAACACAAAATCGAAAAAGAATATCACACATGCAATTATTTAATAAGCATTAAGCAAATATTAAACTAACTAATAAAATAATTATGCTTTATGAATCATACATCGAGAAAACACATTGCACATACAATATTTAATAAGCAATTAAGAATTAAGAAATTATTAAACTAACTAATAAAATAATAATCCAAATAGACAATAAAATATCAGATATATATCACAAAATAAAAAATAAAAAATATACATAGCAAAAAATAACATCATTAGACAATAGACATAAGGGAAAAAAATACAAAACCTGATGAAAACTATTGAAATATACCAACCTTCTTGTAGTGGACTCAATTTCGGGCCAAACCGAAATGTTTGGGATCCCAAATCTCCTCTTTTACAACTCCTATAAGCCTAAAAAAGATTGGGGTTGAATATCCTTTAATATCATGACCATTTGAGGATTTCGAAAAAAATTTCGATCTCTCGAAAAATCTTCCAATCTAGTTTTTTTCAAGTTGTTTTTCATTCTAAAGTCAACTAAAATTGTTTTTGGGGGCAAGAATGACCCCCCAAACCCTTATCCCACTTAAGGGGGTAAAATGACTTTGTTTGGTCCTCCCTGAAATTTTTTTCCGCCATACTTCTTCAGACCGCCTAGGCGGGTGCCTTTTACTGCCTTTTTAACCGCTTAGGCGGGCGCTTAGTTCTGGCCCTCCTAGGCGTTTTTTCAAAAAAGCCACCTAGGCAGTCGGGCGGCCGACTTTTTGAACATTGGTCACATTATCTCAGTTGCTAGTGGAAAGAAATACTTTGCCAAAAAATAGCAAGTTCTGCACACAAATGCACATTTTACAGTTTTTAAGAGACCCATTTAAGAGGATAGATCAATTCTCATGTGCTCTGATCACTAAAGGAGTGGGAGAGCTGATTGAGTCCTAAACAGTCTCTAGAGAAGTACCTAGGCTACTCGTGAGGACTCCAAAACAATCCACTTGCCGCTCATCTCCTCTTTATGAAAAATGCCTATTAGTAAAATAAAATCCCTTGGGCTACTTCTGTGGTCTTTGTTTATCTTTTTTTAATATACTTTTTTGTTGGCAATAGAACTAAAGAAAGCCATAAAAGGATGCTGGGCCTCCCTCTTCAATAGTCGACCTAATAAAATGAGGTGGAGACTCCCTCTTCAGTAAGCACCCTATATTCAGTCTTTAACTTAGCCCCTTGGACTAGATGTTGTTGAGAAGTCCCTTTTGGATATCCAAATAGGCAGTTCCTTGAGGTCCTTGAGGCTTTCAAGTAAACATCAAATAGAACTCAAGGTGCTTTTATGGACCTAATCCTGTTGTACCTGCGTTGCAGTGAAATTCTTCCCATCCTCAATGTGCTAAATGTTAAATTGCAAGAGTTCATGCTTGTTGTTTCACTTTGTTGAATTGCCCAACCAAAAATAATGGAGAAACTTTATGCAATCTATAAGATGAAATACCTAACATTGGCCTTTGCCACTCCTCATTTTGATTCACCTCTTAATTGTTGCACCCAAACTTATCCCCCTCTCTCTCCGCTCTTCCTTTTTTTCCCATGCCAATGGGAGCTTTTCATCAGCAGTCCAAAGGAGACCATTTCAAATTGTGAAACATCATCTTTTTAGCCTTTTCTCAATTAATTGGGTCCGGCTACATGAATCTTGGTTCTCCATTCTGCTTTATTAAAGGCCATATCCTCAGTGAGGCCTTAAGTCCACATATCTATTTAGACTCTTTTCTAACCACGCCCTTTTGGCCCTACCCCTTACCTTTTTTGTCATTCCACTTGAACTAATTCGCACCTCTTAACAGGTCTTGTACTTGGTCTGCGCCACACATGGCCAGCCCACCTAAGTCTACTCTCTCTCATTGTATCGCCTGTTGGCGTGATGCCTAAATTCTCTTAAATAGATTCATTGCGAATTCTATCCCTTTTTCTCTTGCTACTCATCCATCTCAACATCCTCATCTCCTCTACACCTGTTCTATGGGTATATTGTTTTTTGTCCGCCCAACATGCCGCCCCATAGAGCAAAACTAGTCTCACTATTGTCTTATAGAACTTGCCCTTCAGCCTCATTGGTATGCGGCGATCTCATAAAATTCCAATTGCACATCTCCACTTCATCCACGCAGCTCTAATTTTGTGTGCAGCATCTTCCTTGATCTCTAAATTTTCCTAAATTATCGACTCAAGATATCGAAAGTGCGGTCTTTTTTGTACTTCCTGACTATCAAGCTTAACTAATTCCTTGTCTCTACTCCTATTATTACTAAATTTGCACTTCATATACTATATCTTAGTCTGACTAATTTTAAAAATTTTGGATTCAAGAACATCCCTTCAAAGTTCTAACTTTGTGTTGACGTCGTTTCGGGTCTCATCAATCAAAACTATGTCATCTGTGAACAACATGCACCACGGTACCTCATCCTGTAGGTGCTTAGTTAAGTCGTCCATAACTAAGACAAAGAGGTACGGGCTCAATGCTGACCCTTGATGTAGACCTATTGTCACTGAGAACTCACTTGTCTCTCCATTAGTTAGTCGTATACTAGTTATCGCTCCATCTTACATATCTCTCACCAAGTCGATGTGGTGTCTAGAGGCACCTTTCTTTTCCATCACTTGTCAAATCAAATCTCGAGGTACTTTATCATAAGCTTTCTCTAGATCAATAAAGACCATGTGGAGGTCTTTTCCCTTCGCCCTAAACTTCTCAATCAGTTGTCTAAGTAGGAAAATAGCTTTAGTTGTTGACTCGTTGTTGACGTTCCTGACATAATACCAAATTGGTTTTCAGATACATTTGTTTCATGCCTTAGTTGTTGTTCAATGACTCTCTCCCAAAGCTTCACAGTATGGTTAATAAGCTTGATCTCTTTGTTTCATGCCTTAGTCTCGCATTTTCATTGTTCTTAACACTTTGTTGAATAACTTTGTCAGCCAGTCAATGCCAATTTCCCCCATGCACTTTCAAACATCTATCGGGATACCATCTGGTCCTAACGCATTTTCTGTCTTCATCCTTTTCAAAGCTTCTTTCACTTCCGACATCCTAATCGTACAAAAGTATCTATGACCTGTGCTGTCACTTGTACCAACAGTCCTTCTACCACCATGTTACCATTTTGTTCGCCATTCAATAATTTTTCAAAATAGACTCTCTACCTTTCGTTGATCTCTTCATCCTTCATCGAGACCCTTTGATCCTCACTCTTAATGCATTTACTATGATTTACATCCTTACACTTTTTCTCTCTTATTTTTGCTAATTTGAAGATATCTTTTTCGCCTTCTCTTGTTCTCAGTTTATTGTAGAGATTATCATATGCCTTAAGTTTAGCTTCACTTACTATTTGTTTAGCTTTTTTTTAGCATTGTTATATTCTTCTAAGTTTTGATTGTTTCTATTACACTGCTAAGTTTATAAAATGATAGTTTTTCGCTAATGGCCTTCTGAATCATTCCACCACCAAGTTTCCTTATCGAAGTTTCTTTTCTTTTAGATTCTCTTAAAACTTATTTTGCCACTTTCTTGATACATTCAGCCATCTCATTTCATATTACATTGATATCATGTTCAGAGTTCCATTTTCCTTCTTCAACTAATTTATCCCTAAATAAGTCTATCTGCTCATTTTTTAAATTCCACCACCTAGTTCTTGGATGCCCATTACTTTCACCCCTTCTCCTTCATGTCTTTATGCAGACGTTCATGACCACGAGCCTATGTTGGGTTGTCAAACTCTCTCTTGGGATAACCTTGTAGTCTTTACATGATGGTCGATCTATCTTATTAACTAGAAAGAGGTCTATCTCGCTTTTGTGTGTTCCACTTTTATAGGTTATTTAATGTCCGTCTCACTTTTTAAAGTAAGTTTTTGCTGTTGCTAGGTCGTAGGATATAGCGAAATCTAGAATAGTCTCACCCATCTCATTGCTAGGTTGTAGACCATTTCAAATTGTGAAACTCAAGAAGTAAATGTGAATGCGTGAGGAAGTATGTTCCTGCTCCTCATGAGCTGGGTCTTTCCTTTTGCAAGGTCCATGTTGCCTCACATGTCCATATTATGACTACTCGAAATACTTCTTGGGTATACACAATCCTAGGTTTAAGTTGAAGTTAACAGAAAAAACCTTACCCAGATTGACAAAGTTATATTAATTTAAAAGAAATGTTTGCAAACTTTTCTAGATTCAACAACAGTTTCTTGACTGAAAGAACTTGGGATGACTAGACTGTATTTTGACCCAATACTAGAGGTAAGTCTAATGGGTTCTACACTTTATAAATTGGTATGGAATTTTTTACATAAAGAAACTATGAGTTATATGGAAATGAATTAATAAATGCATTATTTTTAGGGAAGCTTGTTGTGGGTGTGCTTGCCCCATTTTCTGCAACATCACAAGCTCTAAGTTTTGTTTGCCTGTATTATGGCCTATGTGCATATATTTGTGCTGTTCTGTTAGTGGCATGAATACTATTCATAAAAGTTTATTGGAATCATATTTTTGGTTGTTTCACAATCCCAACTATAGAATCGTATTCTGTTTTCTTCATAAGAATGAAGAAAAATGATAAAAGAGTGGATATTTCTGATCATCAGAAAGCAGTGGATGGTAAGTAATGCATTTCCTAGGACACAACTTATTCAATAATTCCTTCTTTTTTTGTATTCAATAATTATTAGCTAAACATCTGAAACTAGTGTAATGTCTATTTGCTGAGATTGTCCACTGACCTGCTGTGGGTGTAACGTTATGAACCCCTAGAAACAGGTTTTGATTCTCTTGTCAAAGCTGCGCTTTTACTTTTTATGGTCCGTATAATAGTCCAACTCCTACAGAGTTGGGAAGAAGAGGTATTCTGTTCTTTTCTTTCTGGAAACAGCCTACAAACTTCCTTGTGGATGTTTTTGGGATCATTAGTAAAACTGGTACACCTGGCGTGCCTCTCTTGCTTCTAAATATTTGTTCAAGCTGATCGAGAGGAAACTTGACCCAGATATTGATCATCTTATATGTGGATGAATTGGCAGCAGCTGTAGTAATTGTTAGCTTAACAATATATGTATTCGCATTATAGATATAATTATGCTGACTGGTGTCTGCTCCTAAAGGCAACAACTTACACCGTTATATTTCAGATTTTTAGTATGCTAAGTGACTGGTGTCTGCTCCTAAAGACAACAACTTACACCGTTATATTTCAGATTTTTAATATGCTAAGTGACCTTCGTGTTTGCTTGGCATTATTTATGTGAAAAGTGCAGGATGATGCTTCAATTTCATGGAGGAAAAGGAAGAAACACTTTTTTGTGTTAAGTCACTCTGGGAAGCCAATATATTCCAGGTTTGCTCATCTTCTTCTTATTAAAGAGCATTAACTTTAGCCAATTTCAATTATGAAGTACATATCAATATTGGTAATGTTTATCAGGTTTTGCGTGTGTATTTTCCAGATATGGAGACGAACATAAGCTAGCTGGATTTTCTGCAACTTTGCAAGCTATAATTTCCTTTGTGGAAAATGGGTATGCAGCTGCAAATTTTTCAGCTGATTGCATTTATGTTTATCTGGTGCGAATGAAAGTTTTGCTAATGTCTTTTTTTTTTCTTGTTCATGTCTTATCCAGAGGAGATCGTGTCAAACTAGTTAGAGCTGGAAAACATCAGGTTAGCTCACAACGTAGAAGTAATGGGAGTCTGAACTTTGAATCTTCACAATTGCCGGTTACTTGTATTTCTTCTTTTGGAATTTTTTGGTGCCATGTATTGATGGTAACATTTAATGAAATTTGGATTTGCAGTTACTATATAATACTGGTAGTTCTTATTTTTCTACTTTACGTTGGATGACAAAATTACTATAAATTCCCTAACAAGTTTAATATTGAAGAAAGTATACTATAACCCATATGATCGATGGCAATAGAAGGGTCATAGGAGTCACCATCCAGTCAATGTGTTGGACAGTGATGGAGGGAGAGTTGGACATTCAATTGAATAATGACATGTTTGGTCGGCCGATTATCCCTCCATTACTGTCCAACCAATTGATGATCCCGTGACCATATTGTTACCAGGATCATATAAGCCACATTATATTTCCCCTAGGTATCCTTACAAGTCCTATTTGTATTCTTTTGGCTAGGTATAAGTCCAATTTGTTACTTTGTTTCTTTTTTCTATTTTGATAATAGTCACTATCAAAACACAAAATGTATGCAAATATTGATGGATACGGGCAACACATTTTGTAATTATTGGGGGAGGGGGATAGGGTTCCCAAATACTGACTTTTTTCTTTAATCGTTGAATTCCCAAGTGTTCAATTCTTTTCTAGAGACCCTCTCTCTATCTATGGAGCTTGTAGCTTTATAGGGATGACAAGTTTTACTTATCTGTGGTATCTCCTTCGATCAATATGATCCTCCATGGTGCTGGCATCCTATATAGCATTTCTAATTACATTTAATGGATCACCTGATTATCCTTGAGAGTTAATTTAATTTAGAGGTTACCTTTCAACTCTTGTTTTAGGTAAAATATGCATGGGGCAGTAAATTTTCAACCTAGGAAATAATTCTATGATAATGTATTGAATGCTTGCCCATTCCCATGTGCTTAAATTCTGAGCTAATGAAAGGTAAATTATGTAAGTTAGGTGTTTATTGTTCATGTTACCTTGTTCTTGCAAACTAAGAAACTAGTCTTTGGAACTTGCCCTTAATGGCACCTATATTAGAATGTTGATGCTGGAAGGATTGCTTGGATTCAAGATGCATATTTACTTGAGGAAAACCTGATGCATCCATGTAAAGTGCTCATCTTTATTACAAGGTGTATTTCACTGATAATACGATTAGTCTGTAAGTTTCTATGAGTCTAAAATATGGAAACTTAGAAGAATGCAACATGTGAAACTCATATTAATTGCATTACATTTACCGTCTCTTTTTCCTTCTTTTTTTTTTTTTTTTTCTGAGTGTTAACTGAATTTACTGTTTCTATGTGGCAATACTAAAAGCCTAGTACTATCATTTAGGATTGCTTGTAAATTGTATTCTCTAGTCATTTAGCTCTTTTCTTATTTATTTTCATGGGGATGATCCTAACTGGCTTTTTTTAAAGCATTAGCTGCTAATGGGAGTAAATTATTGTGGTGAGAGCCCAGGTCAATAGTTATGGCATATTAGAGGGAAGTTTTTTTGGCCTTACCTTTGGGGGTAGGGAAGGTGGATTCTTTGATTCATGGAGCTTGTCAAAAGTTAGGCACGTCTTACTCTATATTCCATTTGTCTTTTCTATTTGTCAGGGTCCCGTGCTGTCCTATGGTGTAATTATCATGCTGTTGTTGGGGTACTTGCATTATTATGCTTCACTCCCCTGTGTCCCTCATGCATGTACCCTATTGGTTCCTTGGGTTTGGTTTGATTTGAGTACAAGACATTTGGTTCGATTTTAGTATGAGGAACATAGATCTGATGTAGGACCAAGGGGCCTTGGCTCCTATACGAATGTGGCATGCAAGGGGGGCTTTTGAATGGGGAGTTCTAATTAGGTTCAGACTTAAAAAGTCCTTAAGGGTTTTGGGATCCTACAGAGATATGGACAGAAGTCTTTGGCCCTTATAGAGGTTTCCTAATTGCGGTAATATTGGGCAATATGAGGTCTAGATGATGTAGAATTAGGGTTAGGGTTATGGGGAATGATTTGGCTGGGTAGGGCAATATGATTGGGGTACAATGTATGGTTCCTAAAAGGGTAAAGTTTGGTTTATATGAGTCCTGCAAGGTGTGACAATGATGTAAATGATATTTAGGGCTCAAATTAGATTTTAAAGGCAATAGATGTTACGTATATGGGTAAGTTTGATGTTGACCTAGTTTTCCCATTGTTTGGAGTGTAAAGGCTAGGATCTAAGGCTAAGGGTTGAGTTTGGATGGGGCTGATATTAGGGTTTTGTGGGTTGTGATGGGAAGAGGAAGAGATAGGATATGATCGTGATGGCATGGAAAGGAGGAGAAAAAGAGATGGACATTGTACCTTGTGGGAAGAAAGAGGAGATGGAGTAGAAGCAAACTATAAAGATGTCTGAAATAAACACTGTGCACAATTAAGAGTACCTAGGCTTGTTTAGCATAGTGTTTTAGAACCCCAATGGGGTGGTGGGATCATTACCTGCTGGACCAAGTTCACCGATTCGGCCGGATCGGTCTGATTCTCTAGTGTGAGAATCGGTCCAAAAAAAAAAATTAAATTAGAGAACAAACAAAAATAATAAATAATTAAATGTGTGCGAACCATGCAATACAACTGATCCAAAATGCCTGGTTCCCTGACATACTAGTAAGACTTTTTGATAGAGCCAGCTGAGTATTTCAAAATCACACCAATTCCTGGTTCCGGTGCAAACCGGGTCATTCCCCACCAATTCCCAATCCAAATTGGTGATTGATTTGGATCGGTGTTTTTTCAATCAATGGTTAGCATCAGCACCAAACAAAACTAAGAATTCGTGGAGGCAACACTTTGAAAGGAGGCATCAACACCTCTAGATGGAATAAACACTATCAAGCAAAAGCAAACTTCATTCACAACTCTTCTTGAATTGTACGGCCATGAGAGTGTTACGTCTATTTATGGAGCTTAGAGATACTTAAACCTAGATTGATTTGAACCTCCAAGCAATCTTAGATTTGATAAATTTGCAAAGGGATTATATGAAATGTTAAATTTTAATACTTTTGGGCATGATTTATAACTGTCCCATAAGAAATTGTACGAAAAAAGGATATTTTGTAATAAGTAAGTTTGAAAATAAAAATTTACCGATATTCCAAATACTGAAAGTAATAATGAAATGGTTAAAATGATTAAGTGATTTTTATCCTTTAGAGATATTAGTATTACTTCTTGACACAAAATAGGAATTCTTTGACCATGTGGAGGAAGATCTTTTTGTTTACGTGGATGCCTCGAATGAAGTTTCATTTAATGTTCCTCACATTGAATACATTTATGGAATATATTGTGTTGCATGGGTTGGAGGTTAATGCTTAAAGCATGAGACATCAGTTTCTGCATGCCTCAAGCTCACGTATATTGCTTTTTTCATTTTTTCTGTGTTGTGAATGAGCCTTCTCGGTCCTACATCAACATGCATTGTTTACCTGGATCTATAATATGTGTAAAATGAGGCACTAGTTGCATTTTCTATACACCTTCACTGTTGTAGCCCCTATCAACTAACAATAAATAGTAGATCCTTAATTTGATTCATTATAGCCATTCTCACCTGCAATCCTCAATGAGGTTTACTACTGTCCATTATATTTATTGAAGACACTTGTGTCACAGAGTCCAATGAGGTTGCTCTAGGTCCAATGAAACTTCCAGCCTGCATGAAATGCCCTACTTTTCATGTGGCAGTTCAAGCATTTGTATATTACTTTCATTATGATCGTTTGGAATCTTTCGACTTTCAGGTAATATTTGTGGTGAAAGGTCCTATATATTTGGTCTGCATAAGCTGCACAGAGGAACCATATGTCGCTTTGAGGGGTCAATTGGAGCTTATCTATGGTCAGGTAATGGCACCCCATCCCTTTTGACGGGCTTGTTTGAATGTTCTGGTCATGGTGCTTGTTTTTTCCCCTTGGCAGTATCAATATGTCTGTTTGCATGAACTCTATCATGCTAGTTGGTGCTTGAATGCAGATGCTACTTATATTAACAAAGGCAGTGAATAGATGCTTTGAGAAGAATCCTAAGTTCGATATGACACCTCTACTTGGAGGCACAGAAGCAGTCTTTTCCTCGCTTATTCATGCTTTTAGTTGGTAAGTCACTTACTCTTTTTGTAGTTCAGTACCCAGGTTCTTGTCACGCAAAACTTCGTTTCTTAAATTTCTTATGCTCCATCATATGTAAAATAAACAACCCATTGATATGTTGTCCTTCTTGATGAGGCACTATTTTTTATCAATGCATATGTACTGGGGTAAAGAATCCATAACATTTGACTATTGCAGAGTCTCTGGAGAATCTTGGATCCTTACCAACTCATGTTATTCATAAATTTGTTTTCTCATTGTAAAAACACACCTAGATTCTTGTTTATCATGATATTTTCTGGTAAGGTTACGACATCGTAGTATCCATGCCTACTGCTGACACCCCCAATTAACACCTTCAAAATGTAACTCCCCAATCTATTGAAAAAACGGGTAGGAGCCTGTCTTCCCCACTGAATTATCCCAAAAAAAAAACAAAAAGAATGGTTCATATGGAGGTCTAGAAAGAAATTATATTGTGAAGTCATTTGATTTGTGAGAAACTGTAAGAATTTCTGAACTAGAAGACTTTGCTGGCTTGGCTTGGTTTAGATGTGTTAAAAATTTCCAACAGGTGCTTATTTTATTTTCTTTGGACTTACTTTGATGGTGTAATGGCAATCAATTACCTGGTCACTAATATCTGAGAGCATATGCAGATCTATGAATCATAGTGGATTGGACTCATCTTGAAGCGAAGGTTTGAACTGCCCATGTGATCTAAGTTCCAGGTTTGTTTGACCTAATGGGCAGCTCAAAGTTAAACTTAACCTTAAAGTTTGAGGTGCCCATGCGGCTAAACCTTCCTTTATTTTAGCTGCTCATATGACCAACTACATAATCTGTTCCAATATTTAAAACAGTGCCTAGCCAAATAAGGGGGGCTTGCCACCTAGGCGTGATTCGGGTTTCTCAGTTTTGAGGCTCCCCTAACAATATACATGCATATATGTGCGCTCCAAATGCGCACACACACACACATTTAAAACGGTTAGATGTGTTGAAGCTTTTCTTTCTTTTTTTTCCCTCTGATTTTGAAATTTTTCCTCTGGTGTTTTTAGACCATTTGTAAAAAATGGACCCTAAAAAATACCCCTAACACAATGAACTTGGTTGGGCCTTTTGGGGTTGTTTGGGCGATAGTTTCTCCACTGGTTTAGAGAGGATTTAAGGACTTCTAGGTTTTTGGTGAGGCAGAAACCAGCTCAACTATAGAACACTGTTGACGAAAGATTTGTGCAAAAATCGGTTTCTTCCATCGACTAGAGCTCAATCTAAAAGGTTTCTTAGGTCTGGGAAGGGGTTGAGTATCTAAGAAGCTAAGTTTGTGATTGGATGCGGTTTTAGGGAGTGCACAACAAAAGTACCTTGGAAAGATTTGACTCCCAAGCATTGGCTAAAAGGACGCGATCTAGTTTAGTTAGAGAGGATCCGCTGTGCTGTTGGACCTGGCAATGTTTCAAAAGCACTAGGTGGCACCAGGCGGCCGGGGGAGTTCGGGCCGCCTTAGCCTAGGTGAGCGCCCAGAACCTAGGCGGCCTAGTAGAAAGAAAAATGTCCCTATAGTCTAACAATATAAGTATAACTGTAGAACACATAAGAATTAGGGATATAGGGCACATCAAACCTGGATCACCACTTCGATTAGTTCTCGAAGAAGACATCTCAAAATAATACAAGCAATAAAAGAAAGTGACTAACTTTTGTTGCTCGATCTCCAAATTTCCACCTCTAAGATGTTTTTAAGGACTCAAAATCTTCTAATAGAATTATAAAACATCCAAAACTAAATCTAATATCAATGGGTGATGCTTAGATCAATTTCTCGTAACTTTGAGAAACCCTTTGATTCTATGAAAATCACCAAAAACTAGGTTTTTGGGGTTTTTCTCTCTACAATAGGTTCTAATGGGTTTCAGGTTTCAAATAAACCTAAAATCTACAATTTTGTCCCTTCAGTATTAAAAAAATGACACAAAAATACCCTTAACGAGGGGCTTTTCTGCCTTTGGGCGGGGCGCAGGCCTTGAGCGGCCGCTCAGGGATGGGCGCTCGAGTAGGCAGGTTCCCGGGCACCTAGACGGGCCCCCAGGGATATCCTGCCTAATTTGCTCGCCTAGGCCTTATTGATGTACCCAAGCCTTCTGGACCGCCTAGGCTGTCCCCCAGGTGCTGGGCGGTCCGCTTTTTAAATCACTGGGACTTGGTGAAGGAGGCCCCTGAGAGAGGGATGTCAAGTAGGAGTTGGTTTTGATGAAGTCTGAGAAGTCTCTCATGGAGTCTATAGATCTCCCCCTTTGTTCCTCTCATGAGTCGGTTTCCACTTAAGACCTAGGAACCTACGGGTTGGGGGATTCTGTTTAAAGTTCTGACCAACGGTCTTGTCTAAGGATTGGAGAGTTAGGACCATGGACGATGGAGGGTTTCCAATCGAGCCCATCGGAGAGGGGTGGGATCCCTAAGGGCATGCTTGAAAACTGGAAGTGTCAGGAGGAAGAAAGAACTTCCCAATTACTATACAACTCCCTTGTTCGATGTACAGAACTTATAAAGTAGAAAGAAGTTCTTGTGGGGGGTTTCTTATACCTCGTGCTTAAGAAATCAAGTTTCGTCTAAAACAACAGAACTTAAAATTGGAACTTTGCCCTCGAAGAGGACTTCTTCCTCAAACCCTATCTCAAAAGCCCACGTGGGCCTCCCTCCTCATGCTGCTGCCTCCTCCAACAGCAGAGATGTCCCTCCTCCAACAGCAGAGATGTCCCTCATCTCTTGCATGTACCTATCGTCTCTCTCTCTCTCTCTCCCGCTCTCTCCTATTCGATTCTCCCAAATCCATCTCACTCCCTTGATCTATCACTTCTCCCTAATTGATTCTCTCTCTCTTTACAGCAAAAACTTTTTTTATGTCTTCCTACCAAAGAACCCTACCCTAGTCCTTCTGCATTTTCCCGAAGCCTCTTCAAGATGAGTTTCTCTCTCTAAAACCCTATTTCTTCATAACTCTGGTATTGTGCTTTCCCTCTCTACATCCCTCTCACTTCCGTATCTGTGGTCTAAAACCCAACAAAACCCCAGTTCTATTCTCTGTTTCTGGATCTATTAAATATCTCTTGTTATCGCCATAACCCTTTAATCATAGTTTTAGTAGTAAAATCATAGTTACAGTGTTGTCATGGATGCATGAGAAGCCTCTTACTTTTTGGTATTGAATATTGGAGTGACTCATTTCTTTGGGTTTAGTTCTATTTTTTGATGGATCGTGGCTTCTAATGCATCAATTTTTCTATATTTAGTTTTCTTTTTTCCTTTTTTTTGTCTTTTTTTTTTATTTTTTTTAAATTTTTTTTATTTTAAATTTTGATGTTGTTTTATTAGTTTGGGTTTTGGAGTTATGACGTACAACTTTGTCTTACTTTGTTTTTTTTTTTTAATATTTTGGTGTTGTTTATTTTATTCTTATAATTACTCTCATACATGAAACATTTTTTGTTAACCAAATTATGTGTGTTTGCTCTTTAATTAGTTACTTTATTTTCAGTTAGAGTTGTGAGCATTGTAGCAATTCACCTCATATTTGGGGTTTTGGGTTTGGACTCCTAACTTGCCAAACTGAGTAAAGAGGTGATTGATTTAAGTACATATTGGAGCTTCTTACCAAGTCTCTCTCTCTCTCTCTCTCTCTAGGACCCATTGTCCAACGGCCAAAATCCAAGGCTTATTAAGGACGCTTCTCTCTCTCTCTTGCTCTTTTTCTCTCTCCGTCTCTTGAGTTTGTTGGGAAAAGAGGGAGAATTGAGAAAGGGGGAGGGAGAAGTTCATGCATCAAATTTCACACAAAAAATACAATAGGATTTTTATAGGCACATCAATTTCTTTCATCAAAGCTCATATGGATATTACCTATGCATATTTCAATGCAAAGTAGTTTAGTTTCAATTAATATTTTATTCCAAAAAGGGGAAAACATTAAAAATTATTAAAAAAAATAACATTGCTATATGTCTCTCTAGTTAATCAAGCACTATTACCTAGAACTTCTTGTACATTCCAACAAGTAATCAAACATAGATACCCAGAACTTCCTAATATTCCAACAGGTTGTCAAACACAGACGCCCATAACTTCCTTCTGGAGATCGTCTTTCTTCCCAGCAAAGAACAACTTCCAATTTTCAATGAACTCACCTTCCAGTTATCAAACATGCCCTGAGAGTGAATCACTAAAAATGGCTAGTTTCTTTTTTTGCCTCCTTGGCCAGGGTGTTAGTGACTGCATTGACCTTCATCCAGCCATGCTGAAGACGATTGCAAGATGACTGAAAAAGTAAAAATATGCGGTCAAACAAGTGCTCTAGTCTCCATGGGTATTGGGCTAATGACGTAGAAGCTCACAAATCACATTTTTGGAGTCCCGTTCCACAAGGAGGGAACCTTGCGTAGGGTCAAATCTCTAAAGTCCTTCAAGTAGAGCGATGGTTGCTGCCATCGTTGATTAAAAAATGGCAATATAGAAGGAAAGCAGGGTTTAACCCATAGTTATCAGGATCGCCTGCTTTTGTAGGTGATTCTATGTGCGATCTCGATTTTGTCACTCCCGGGATGGATCTCTTTGGGATCTCAGGTTTTTGGCCTTCAGGACCTCCCCTTTTCAAGGGAACGAGTTTCTTTTAAGTAAGTGTTTGTGTTCCAGGCTACTCTAGGATCTAATTCCTGAGTGATATGGTTCTCGGTCCTAAGCATCATGGGATCTAGATTCTATTACATTGGAACACAAGGATCACCATATATTGCATCCAAATTCCCTGCGATCCCCCAAAATGGATGCTCCTTCTTCCTTTGATTGTTTAGTAAGCAGTAATAAAAATAAAATTATTTCATGCGTATATAGTTTTGGGCTATATTTTCTTACGCATAGCTTTTAAAAGAAAAATATGGCAGCAGTGCAGCTTAGATTTTATACTTAGAAGTATGAAGGTCATAATTTATTTAGTGAATGGATTTACTACTGCATTAATATAATGAACTATGCACTACTTTATAGTTTCTTATTTTTTGTGGATAGTTTTTTAAAGTTCCTTATTTATTTAATGGAATGTTAAGATTATATATTATTAATTTAACAATGTTGGGAACTACCCTTTAAATCCAGGGAGCATATTTAAACTTAGACGAGGATCTCATTTTTCAAGTAAATGGATCTCGCTTTTATAAAACTTGTCCCTCGCTCCATACTATGTTGGATCATTTTTCCTATTGCGCTTCCGAGGGTAAGAAACTCAAAAACTTGTGCTTGCAAGCTTTGTTTCTAAAGTAGAGGATTTCACTCCCCAATAGTATGACAATCAATCCCATCTAATAGAGGAACTCGATCCCCAGCACAAGTGGACCGTTTTCCCAATGTTTGAGGCTGTATGGACATCAATCCCAAATAGGGATCTATGGGATAGCTTCGATCTACCAATCCTGCCCTTGATCCCAGAACCATTCCTAATGCCGTTCCAACAACTTTGGTTTGACCATGAGGATATTTAAAAATACTACAGAATCCAACGGGGTCCAGGTTTCCAATTGTACAACCATCTATGATGAGTTTGACCGTCCATTGGTCAAGAGGATTCCAAAGGGTTGGCATAGCGATAGGCATAGGTCTAAAGGACACAATGGAATGCCAGCTTGTCGATTTGTCTGCCACTGAGGACTTAAGGTCTTTGCAACCTTTGGCCCAGATTATAGCAAGTGATTTTACCATCTGAGGTGGCCTTGGCATTTTCTTCCTTTCCTTCAAAACCTTTTGTTCCTCTCACACCAAATAGCCCAGATGGTGGCCATGGCTGAGGCTCATGAGAATAAACCAGTGGAAGGGTGGGTGGAAAAGAAGGCCCTCAATAGTTTCTGAACCGATTGTGGAGTCACCTGATTCTACTTTAAGAAATGTTGTTAGGGTGCGTCAAAGTTGGCTGACCTCCTGGCAGTGCAAGAATTGGTTGCTGGTTTCTTTCATTATTTTGCACTAATGCATCATTTTGGGAGGTGGAAACCTCTCATTTGCCAGAGGTCAATGGTTAGAACTCTATTAGACAAAAGCAATTAGTTAAAAGCTTGAACCTTGGGTGGAAGAGGGTAAACGTATTCATTATCACCGGAAGTGTCGAGCTAGGGGTCAGTGAGTGGTAGGAGGAGGATACTGAGAATTTTCTCGACTGTGTGGGGTTGAAATCACTTATGTGCCCCTACTCTTGGTAGTCTTGGTAGAAATATAGCTTTGTAGCAGTTCGACCATTGCAGCAAGTTCCTGGAGTTCATAATGGCATATAAATCTTCTGGAGATAGGGTTACAATCAACGGCACCTCCCACTTCCTTGTATGAATGGGCCACCTTGACATCCGGGAGGCTACTTGAAAGATGTCTACGGATATTCTATGTCACACCCACAAAATCTTTCCAAACTCACAATCTATCTCCAATGTTCACCTCAAATGACATATTTGTCATAAGTTACGACAACTGATTCCATTTCATAATAGGGAATTTGAAATGCAACTGTAATAAACTACCAACCACAAATAGTGTGTCAACCAGTGTTTTAAAAAATGTCGAGTCGAACCGGACTTGCCCGGTTCGACTCGGAAATCGCAAAAAGTGGATCGTATTGGCTAAAAAATCGGAATTGGTCCGGTTCTAGAGAGAACCGGACGATTCTATACAGTGACTCACCGATTCACTGTACAGAATCGACGAGTCCGAACAGTGAATCGGCGAGTCCCGTACGGTTATTTTTTTTTTTTTTTTTTTTTTGTTTTTGTAATCCATGATAGATTTTTTTGTAATACTTGATCGATTTTTTTGTAACCCAAGATCGAATTGTTTTTGTTTTTTGTAATCCATGATCGAATTTTTTGTTTTTTGTAACCCATGATAGAATTTTTGTAATCCATGATCGAATTTTTGTAATCCATGATCGAAATGTTTGTTTTTTTTTCTTGTAATCCATGATTGAATTTTTTTTTTTTTTTTGTAACCCTATTGATTAGAATTTTTTTGTAATTCCAT
>NW_006498445.1:931130-954443 GCF_000471905.2 Amborella trichopoda
TATTGATGATTCGTTTTTAGATCGAATCAATGAATTGTTAAACGAATTCAATCAATGGCACCAGCGTGACCAAGAAGAACAATAACGTCGTCTATCATTTTATTTTTAGATCATATGTTACTAATTTTATGCTTTATTGTAGTCCATGTATGTTGATATACTTATTCCATGATAATTATATGTTTATCCTTTTGCGTGATGTAAATTAAATGCTGAATGGCGGTTCATGCAGGGAAAGAACATATCAATATTCGCATATTTATTCAAAAACATGAAAATTCTTAATGGAGTACCCTCATTTCTTATTGAATTCCTAAAAAACAATATTTATAATGAATTTTAATAATTTTTTCGGATTTTTTTTAAGCTTTATTCTGACCGATTCACCCGATTCCCAATCCGGATCGCTGATTCGCCGATCCGGATCGGTTTTTTGGAAGCCCGATCCGGGTCACCGATCCTTTTTTTAAACCATTGGTGTCAACAAATCTAGATGTAATAAACTAACAACCTCAATAGTAAGATAAGAGAAATAGGATTTCCAAAAATCCATATATAAATGTCAATGGCTGAATGTGGGTAGCACATGGCTCCACTTCCAATGCCATAAACTCCAAGTAGTCAAATCCGCAAGCAGTTAAGCACAAGTCCACATTCACATTCCATAATAGAGAGAAAATTAAATTGATGCCAAAGTAACAATTTAGTCTTCATCTTCTTTGTTATTGGTTTCTATTCCAACACCTTCATCCGATTCCAGGCCACCATTATTAGAATCCTCACATTCTTCAACATAGTGACCCTCCTCTTCAGTCTCTTCTAAATCGGTCTCCTTGTCCTCTGTGAACGTGGCTATGGAGTGCCCTTGAATCTTGGTGGGGGGGTGGTCCAAAATAAAACCTCACATGGGCTTTTTTAGACCAATCAGGATGAGGGAGTTTCAATTCATTGCAATCTTAGGAGACCCTTGTATTTGGTGTATGTTGTGATGGCTGTCATGGGTGCTTTTTCAAGGGATCTGATCATCTACATTTGGTTTGAATCTCCCCTTCACTATTTTTTTTTTTTTTTTGTGAATTTAGTTCATAGTGGAAACATTAGCAGCTGTCGTCGCTTCTACTGGAATTTTCAGTGAGATCAGTGACCTTTTTGTGTTCCATAGTGTGGGCAATTACATGGTTATCTGCCAGTTTTAGTTGTTTTACCTTTAGTTAATATTTGAATATTACTGATTAATGTGATTGTTCTAATGGTACTTAGTTGCATTGGTTACATACTGTGAAATAGATTTGATAACAAATCTCCCATCAATCAATAGAATGATTAGTTTTTAACTTGGATTTAATTTTGAAGCTCTATTTCCCTCATAAAAGTCTGGTTTCATGGAAAATGGATGTTGTAGATAAGCTAAATTTGATTTGCCCTCTACAGGAATCCTGCGACATTTCTTCATGCCTATACATGCCTTCCTCTTTCATACTCTACAAGACAAGCGACAGGTGCTATATTGCAAGATGTGGCTGACTCAGGTGTCCTATTTGCCATATTGATGTGCAAGCACAAGGTTTGGGAAATGTAACTTTCTTGTCTCATTGGTTGTATTGGACTCTGTGGAAAGTAGTGACTTTTTAAGTCATGGTCCTGAGCTGATATATTGCATATGAAATTTTATTAGGCAACATAATGAAAATTGTAGTTACTTCTTGTAAATAATTAAGGAAGAGATGTTCTTTGATTGTTTATTGTTGCTTTCTGGGGAGACCAGGGGCTTTACTTGGTGTTCTGTTGTATACATTGAACACAAATTCCATGCACTTAATATGTTCATCCAAGACATTGCCGCCAGCTTGTCTCTCACTTGAGCATTTGTAGTTCTGCAATTGTCTGGTTTGTAAGTTGAGACAATGGCTGAAGGGTGAAACTGAATGTCAATACATGCACGAGAAATGCCCAAATATGGATACTGAATGGATATGGTGAATAAGATACGACATCATTTCCTAAAATCCTGGATATGGATACAGATACAGTTATTGTATTCAATCCATTGCTATATACGCACACATTCACACCCACACACAAACACCAACAGTCATATGTACAGACATATATACTGTTGAAAATGTTGAATAATTGTACACAGTATATAATATTAAACACACATCGTTTATCTTATTCCTTGTGCTAATATTATATTCATCATGTTTTATTTATGTTGCATTATAGGTTCTAGATGTGGTTTTAAAGTATTCACATGATATTTTTAATGTACCCTAATATGTATAGGGTGGTGGCATGCTACCACCCTAGCGCATGGTCGGGTGCTCTAAACATATTGTTGGATGTTCTTTGTCTGAAAATTTTCGGATCATCTTTAATTCACCTTGTGAACAATTTTAAATTAAAATGCTTTCGAGTCCTTAAAACTCTAGATTTTATTAGCTCTTAAATATACAGTCCAGAGTTGATCTCTGAGGGGGTTTGATTTGGGGCATGTTTGAACAAAGTCATTTTTCTTTGAAATTGATCTTATGGATGAACAAAGATGATCTGCATATTTTCGGATCAAACAAATCTCCCAACAATGTTTTAGGCACCCGAGTCGGGGTAGCGATTCTGTTTCGGAATCTCAATTCCATGTTTCCTAGGACGAAACTCGATTCCAAAAGAAAGGAATCATGTTTCCAAGTTTCTCGAAATGCGATTCAACTTAGTTTATGAATCTCGGTTCCTGGAAGCTTGGAATCAGGATTCTATATTGTAGACTTTATGATTCTTAGCTTCACAACAATGCGATTCTGCTTGTGTGAAACGATGATTACAAATTTTTAGGAATCGTGAATCCATGTTGTTTGGAATCAAGATAATATATCGTAGACATCGTGGTTCTTAGCTACACTACAATGCGATTCTACATGTGCAAAATGTTGATTCCAAAAGTTTTAAATATGGGGAATATGTGAATTTTTTTATTTTCTTGTTTTCAAATTTCTATAGTTGTATTTAACAACTCTTACCAAGAATAAATATTACTAAAAATAGTTGTTATTTCAAATTTAATAATTTTTGGTAAACGCTTTGGGTACTAATGTGATATTGTTTAATATATGATGGGTACCAAGATATGTACCACTGCCTTTTTTCAAGTAGGATAATAGGATAAGAATATGTGCGAAGTACCCTAGTGTTTCAGGTTAAATTAATCATTAAATATTAGAAATTAACTTAAAATTGAATAACTCAATTTTCAAAAGTCAAAACTACATTCAACAAAGAAGAATTTCTATGTCATCTACTTATTTTATAATTCAAGGAAAGGAGATGGAGGGAGCTTGCCCTATTTCTCATTAGTTGTATGCCGTAAACCAGCTCCAGGCCTTGTAGGCGAAGGGTTGTTGATAGACCGAGTCCATTGTATGAAATTGTTGACATTGGTAATTGAACTAAATATATACAGACCAATATTCAATCTTGTAGTAATGATAAAATTTAAATCTTTTATGAATATTTCTCTCATATACAGGAGGGGATTGTGCGCAATTCCAGTATTGGGAGAATCTCGATTCCTGAATGGTGAGAATCTTGATTCCAAGTTGATGGGGATAATGATTCCAGAATTTTAGGAATCACAATTCTATAGTTTTAGGAATCACGATTCCGATCTCATTGGATCGCGATTCCAGAATCTACTGAACTATGTGGGTCAGGTGCAATTCCATACTGGTATGAAACTTGATTCCAACATAAAGGGACATCAATTCTTACAAGTAGGAAACACGATTCCTATTTTATTGGATTGCGATTCTGATATATTGCGAATTAGGATTCGTAATTTCGAATCGTACGAACAACGATTCCAAGATTAGGAAACATCTGATGCACACGATTTTGTGATTCTAATTCTTGAAACGATTCGGAATCACTGGTGTTTCCAAGAACTATTTGGTGACCACCTAATTGTTTTCCATGTATACTCAGATGCACACTTTAGGGGATGCTCGTGAAAAGGCTGCCGTGCATGCCTGATCTTCCCAGCACCGTTCTGACGTTCTTTGCCAGTTTAGAGACTAAAAATCCAAGCCCAACTTCCTATTGTTAGGAAAATTTTGGGTAGGCGACCTTCTCAGTACATGGCATTAGGCTTAGATTCTTTGGGTGCTTCGGGTGGGATGTGTGTCATCTGGGTCTCCACAATCCATGCCTTAGCCTCTAGCTCCGTAGGCCTCTTCTCCAGCACCATTTCTTTCTCTAGGATCTTTGACAACTTCCTTTGAAATGCTGTCCCAACAGTGCGGACTCAGACCCGTCTTCTGGGACGAATTGAACAGCATGGCCAACTCTTCTCTCGGTCCTTGGGTTATTGGAGGAGACTTTCAATATCATTAGATGGAGCCATGAATTGAATTGCCACCGCAACATTTCAACATCTGTCTGATTTTTCCCATTTCAACTCACATAATCATCTGATAGACATACCTCTTAATGGCTCTTTCTATACTTGGTCCAACCACTCCTCTAACCCCACTCTTTCCAAATAGAAAGAAAAGTTCTTGCAACACATTCTTACTCCCTAACCAAACCCACCTCTAACCCAAATCTATACTCATGGACATTATCCCTAGTGCTCGTGGCCCAAAACCTTTTGGATTTGAACACTTTCGGCTTGAGGACCCCTCCTTCAATAGCCTGATCTGTAATTAGTGGTCTTCTTTTTCAGCCTTCGGCTGGCTAGGATTTAGGTTACACAAGAAAATCCGGTTGCTTAAAATTTTCATTAAAATTGAAGTCAGAAGAATCCTGCTAACTTTTCCAATTCCAAGAACTCTCTTCTTCAAATGATTTCCAACCTTGACAACCTCGAAGAAATCCACTCCTAACTCCCACAGCGATTTGCAATCATAATAATGCCAAATCTAAATATCTCAAAACTCTTAGGAGAGAAGGAATCGTTTAATACCAGAGGCCTAGGGGCAAGTGCCTCACGACAAGAGACAAAAATATTGCTTTGGTTTATTGGCTCGCCCACTATAGAGGCTGGCCGAACCAGTGTTTTAAAATGCGGGATGCGGCCGAAAGCGGTGGCGGTGCCGCTGTAGCGATGCGACTCGATGCGGTGCATCGTGGCGATGCGGCCTATAAATTTTAAAAAATTCTAAAAAATCTAAGAAAAAAGGTTAACGCATAGAAAAAAATATAGAGGTGATATATGTGATAGTAGGTATTTAGTTTATTCCTTAACTCCAAAAGTGTTAGCTGTCGGAGATTCTGTATCTACTATCCCACGATAGAAACTAGAAACTTGAAACTAGCTTCATCAAACATTCAATCAACAATCGTAATCACAAATCAACAACTACAAACTTTAGACTTTAAAGTTACAAAACCCTACAAATTAAAAAAGTCCATGAAGATTAAAGAGTTCTAAAGTCATGCTCAAGAAGAGTCAATGTAGTTATCATCATTTCTCAAGTCTTGAGAGTGAGATTCTAAATTTCAATTTTTCAAATACTAATAAGAGAAGTCATCTTGAAAGTCTTCATGTGCATCATCATCACTATCATCCTCGGCCGCCTTTATGTATTCTCCTTCCTTGGTCTTCTCTGAGTCAGCCTCCTCCTCCTCGACCTCTGGAGCTGAACTGCGACTAGACCCAGCTCTACTCCTTTGTGCTTTAGTGTTAGACCGTTCTTCTTCATTAGCCCTTGTGGCTACCTCGATATTAAGCCATGTAAGATCCTCACCCCATTGTTTCAAAAAGCGGACTGCCTAGCTCTTGAACGGCTGTTGAGGCGATTCTAGGGGCCTGGGCGCATCGCTCAGGCTTAGATGCAAAAAAAAAGCTGTAAACCCTGGGTGCCCGCCTAGGCACCCAAGAAGCTGCCTAGGAGGCCACTCAGGAACTGCGCCCCGCCTAGAGGTGGAAAACAGTTCGGTAGGGGCATTTTTTATCCTTTTCTTTTTTATACTAAAGGGCCAAATTTCTTGTTTTTAGATTTATTTGTAACCTAAAATATATTAAAGACCATTTTAGAGAGAAAAACCCCAAATAACTAATTTTTGATGATTTCTTTCGGATTGAAGGGTTTCTTAAAGTTATGAGAAATTGATCAAAACATCATCCATTGATATTATATTTAATTTGTGATATTTTATAAATCTATTAGAGGGTTTTTTAGAAGATTTTGAGTCTTTAGAAGCATCTTTGAGGTGGAAGTTTGGAGATTGAGTAATCAAAGTAGGTGATTTTTTTTTTTTTGCTTGTATAAGTTGTATTATTTTGAGATATCTTCTTCAAGATCTAATAGGAGTGGTGATCCTGATTATAAATATGGCTACAACCCAGATCCTAATGATAAAAATTGCATAAGATGCAAGTTTTGTGAGGAGGATACAAAATGAGGCATAAACCGGTTCTAAAAACGTCTTGTTGATATCAGGGGAGATGTTGCCCAATGTAAAAAGACTAATGATCCTGTTAAAGAGGAAATAACCAATGTTTTGAGTAATAGTAAAAATGAAAAAAGATGAGAGATTTGCCTTCATAGCAGAGATTAGGTTTGGGGTTCAGGTCAGTTATGATGATGATAGTAGTGATGAGGATAGGGAGGGATGTCAAGGTGTAGAACAATCCATTATTAGGGGAAAGGGAAAGGGAATTGCAATTGCTTCTAGTTCTGGTTCTAGGAGAAAGAAGCCTCGGATTAGAGGCCCTATGGATAGTTTTTTGCCCCGGCCAGACCCTGAGGTTGCAGTAGAGAAAACAAAGAAGCAAACCACCATTGAAAATAGAATGAAGAAGAAGAGAGAGATAGAGCTCCTTTTTATATTGCTGCATGGTTTTATGAGGCGAGCATTCCTTTCAATACCGCTCGCCTAAACAGCTTCTATGCCTTGGTAGAGGCAATTGGCCAACTTGGGCTTGTCCTGAGATGAAACCCCCAACACCATATGAGCTTTTAGAGCCTCTTTTGAAAAAAAGTGGTGAGTGTCACGAAGGATACTGTAGAAGTTAAGAAGGATGCATGGGCTCAGTATGGAATTTCTATTATGACTAATGCTTGGAGTGATAGGAAGAGAAGAAGTTAAATGAATTTACTTGTGAATTGTCCTTTAGGGACTGTTTTTTGAGGTCTATTGATGCATCTGATTATAAGCCCATTACATATTCCAAGTTATAGAGAAGGGAATCAAGGAGGTTGGGGAGCATCTTGTTGTAAAGGTTGTCACAGACAATGCTGCTGTTAATGTTGTTGCAACTAATTTGTTGCAGCTAATTTGTTGCACATAGCTTATCCTAGAATCGTTTGGACACCATGAGCAGCACATTGTATCGACCTCATGCTTGAGGCTCTTGGCGGTTTAACTGAGATATAGGTGCAGTGAAAAAGGCAAAGTCACTTACAAATTTAATTTATAGCCACCATCTCACCCTCAGCATGATATGTAGATTTACAAAGAAGAAAGAGATTGTGAGGCCTAAGGTCACGAGATTTACGACCTGGTACTTATGCCTAAATAGCATACATTCGAGGAGAGTGCAGTTGAGGCAGCTGTTTACCTCAGATTGACTGGAGAGCATGCAAGTGGTCCAAAGATCAGGTTGGGAAGAAGGTGAGAGATATTATCCTTTCCAAGGCTTTTGGGCGAGGGGTGAAGGATGCCCTTAAGGTATTTTTTTCTCTTATCAAAGTCCTTCGCATGGAGAAATGCAAAAGAGAGATAGCCCAAAATTTTGATGATGATGAGAACCGCTACAAGTCTGTTTGAGAGATATTGATGACAAGTGAGATAGGCAGCTACATCGGCCATTGCATGCAGCTGGTTATTATTTGAACCCAGCTTTTTTCTATGTTGACAAGGATATATACACAAATGACACAATTATGACTGGATTTGATAAGTGTGTAGATGTCCTAGTCCCTAATCCTGATGTCCCGGATATTATATGTGTTGATGAGCTGATAAATTACAAGTGCTCATTAAAGTGTTTTGGGAGTCCAATGGTAATGAGGCAAATGACCAAAATTGATCCAGGTAGTAATAATAGTATTTAGTTCATCAAGTTCAACTGTTCAAGTAATCAAGTTTCATTTTTATAATTTTATTATTTATTTATGATTTTATTTTATATCTTTGCAGCCAATTAGTGGAGCTCACATGGGTGTAGCTCTCCAAATTTACAAAAGTTGGCCATTCGGATCTTAAACGTAACCACTTCTTCATCCTGTTGTGAGCGCAATTGGAGTACTTTTGAAGGGGTAAGGCCGTAAGGGTAATTTATATAATTATATTAATAATACATGAACTATAGATTTTAATTAGTTTCATTTGATTTTGTTAGATTCATACAAAGAAAAGGAACGTGCTTGAATCAAAGAGGCTCAATGACCTAGTCTATGTCAAGTATAATCGATTCTTGAAGGACAGGTTTGCTAAGAGAGATAAGAGAGACCCCACAAGATCAAAAAATATAGACAATACTATGGAGTGCTTAGTTGATGATGATGAGGTCGAGGGGCATGAAGGATTGACATGGGACATGGTCATGGATATTTCAGGGACATCAGCCGACCCTCCTAGGGCCACTAGATCTTCTGCACAGAGGACAAGGGTGGAGGAAGAGGACGAAAAAGAGGCAGATTCAGAAGAGACATAGGAGGATGACCAATATGTCGATGAGGGTGACGACTCCGATAAATATGATGCAAATGCAGTTGACCCTACTTTTTCTGATGATGAATGATGAATGATGAATAATGATTAAACTTTGGACATTAATTGAAGATTCTTTTGAGTCTACGAGTATTACTTCCATTTTTATTTTCTTCCTCTTGGTTGTGTATTGTGGATAGTGGATTTGTAGTTCCACTGGTTTAGTATTTGGTAACTATGGTTTGGTAATTTGGTTGGTAAATTTTAAGTTTTAATTGGATGTGGACCGACTTATGGTTATGCGTGTGGAGTGTGTGCTAATGTGTAGTATACTTTGAATTCTGATATGTTCGAAATACCTAATTCTTATATTTTATACAATATATATACTGTTAGAGATTGTAGAATCCTTTTTAGATTCAACCTGGATCTCGAAGGCTGCTTAGGACCCACGTAGCACTTTTTGAAACACTGCCTCACCCTCAAACACACGCTCTGGTTGTGGATCCATGATCAATCAACTTCATGCAATTGAATAGGGTTGAGCTGCACGTGCTTTTAATACCTCTCCCTAAGGCGCTCATTATACCGCACATAAATCAAATCATTCAACTTCTTCTGCACCAACCTATTTCTTTTCTTGTTATGGAGCTATGGTAGAAAATTGAAATTAGATAAATTAGATTTTAGAAAATTAAAATCCAAGAAATAAGGATTAAGGAATAATGACTTACATGCTCAAATGCACTCCAATTGCATTTACATGAGCTACATGTAAGATTCAACACTTGAATAGCGAGACGCTGTAGATTTAGTGTCTCGTTTCCATATAATGCCCACCATACAGCGATATAATATTTTATAATTTAGATTATAGATAAAATTAAGGATAAATAATAGAACTATACATAAAGCCATAAACAAGGAAGTGTTTTGGGCCTTTACCTAGATCTGTAGTGTCCCTGTTTTGAGTAGCAATCTCTCTCCCTAAGTTTCTCAAGTCTAACTTGAACTTCATTAATTCTTGGCTCTGGATCTCATCTTGGATATCTTTGTCAGATACTAACCTCTCAAGCACATCTAAGAATCCACCATTTATTACACGATCTGACTCAATGTATGGGTGCTTGTAGTGAAGAGATGAATTTAGAAAGTAGCCGGCCGAATGGAGGTGCCTGTAAAGCTGGTTATCCCATCTCCTATCAATAATTTCAAGTATAACCTTGGATTTATTTTCATCATCCTTCAAAAAAAGTTTTATCTCTACTTTTGTCCTAGTCATTGCCTCATGTATGTTGCCCATGGCGGGATTCACATCACCATCAATCAGTCGAAGCACTTTCACTAAAGAGCCAGCCACCTCCAATGCAAGAATTATTTGATTCCAAAACGATGTATTCAAAATAATTTGTTCAGCCTTCTCCCATCCCGATGCTTTGACCATTTATAATTCCATTGCTCTGAAGCAAACATGGTCCTCAAGGCACTTTTTTGCTTGCCTAGGCTTCGAAGAGTGAGAAATGATGTGGCAAATCTAGTGATACCCGGTCTCACTAATTCTCTCTTCTTTGTAAAAGTCCTCATCATGCTTAGGACCATGGTGTGATTGTAAATAAATTCAACAACAAACATAACTTTTGAAATCACCCTACTAAATAAAGATGTACCTATTTCCTTAAGCATAAGATTAACACAATGAGCTGCGCAAGGAGTCCAAAACATATGCTTTCTCTTCTAAGTCAACAAATGCCTAGCTGCAGCATAATTGGCACCATTGTCAGTGACAATTTGTACCACATTTTCTCCCCAACAAACTCTACATTCTCATCCATCTAGCCACATAAGTATGTAGCATCATGTGACTTATCTGATGCATCAATAGACTTAACAAAAAAATCCTTGTTGGATAGTTAACCAAAAAATCAATGAATGCCCTCGACTTCCCATCGAACCAACCATCACACATAATAGTGGCCCCATATTTCTCCCACCCTTCTCTTTGAGAAATCAAAATTTTGTTAACATCAGATACAACATCCTTCAATAACTCCCTAACCTCATGTAGTGAAGGAGGAATAAGTCATGGGCCATACATGCAAAACTATCGAGGGTTATAGTATTAAAAGGAATGTTGGCTATGTAAAGCTACGTTGCAATGTACTTACTTACCGACTTCCTCTGTTCTTTCTTGTATCGATTGTTAATTGTGGTTAGTTTTATTTTTTTCCCTCTCCTGAACCACAATTTTGGGGTTAGGGGTGAAAAAAATATCCATTGACCCCTTAGAGAGAGCTGTTTTTTTTCCAACACTACCACCAATATTTACAACTCTCTCTCTTTAGATTGGAGCTGGAGTACCCCTTTACCTCATTGCAGCTTCTGATATATCATCATTAGCAACATCAAATAATTGCACCTCATCAAGTAATTATTATTTTTTTTCATTTTTTCCTTCTCTTTTTATTTTTTTAAGCTATTCATGTATTCTCGAGTCTCTCTTTTTATCTTTTCCGTATCTTATGGGCACGCTCTTACATTCCCAGAAATACCGGTTAAGTGTTCTTTTTATCGAAAAATACCCACCCAAATAAGTATTTCCACAAAACATACAAATCACACAAGTTTAATCTTTCGGATTTTTAAGTTTGGCATATTTTCAAGCCTGATCTTTATTACTAGAAGATTGGGAAGAAGACATTGCCCCAAAAAAAAGTATTATTGTAAACAGAAAAAACAATTACCGGTTACTTAAAGCAAGTATCGATTTCTTCACGACCCTTAAAACCCTCAATTTGTCGTCACAAGTTCACTTAAACTTCCACAAATCAACACCCAAAAGGTACAAATCAATAACCAAGTATCAACAAATGCATAAATCAAAGAACTTCAACAAAAAACATTTTCACCCAAATTTTTCTTTTGATTCAATTAATCACAAAAAAGCCACGAATGTGGCTGAAAATTGTTGTTTGGGAGGGTTTAATACCCCCCTAACTCCTTTTCCCCAAATTTTGAAGGTCAAAAAGACCATTTTACCCATTCCCAAGGGGTATTATTTTGAAAAACTTTTACGGAAAATTATGCGGCATGATGCGGTCTGATGTGCTATGCGGCTTTGAAGCGGCGCATATGCGGTCACATCTCTCCAAACCGCATATGTGGTGCCAAGCACATAGCGCATGATGCGTCCGCATTTTAAAACACCGGTTCGAACTCCATCAACCAAATCTCTATTGACTCACATACCTTTTTTAAATCAATTGATATTGAATTTGCTACTATCCTTTCAAAATCTCTTCATTGCTTATTATGGTCACCCACAGATGGCTGATCTCTCCTTCTTGACCTCAATCCTAACTCGTGCTTGGGCTCTCATCTGACCCTTCCAATTTGAGGAAATTAGGGCTGCGATGACTTCAACTTGGTAAAGATAAAGCCTCTGGCCCTGACGTCTTCGTCCATGAATTTTACCACAAGCATCCTCAACAGAGACATGACAATATCTTCATAGCCCTTATCCCCAAGGTAGAGGGAGCCGATAACCACAAAGGACTTCAGGCCTATTATCCTTCTAAACTCTTCCTACAAAACTCTCTTCCAAATCTTAACCTCCAGACTTAGGACTATGCTAGAGCAAATCATCTCCGGAGCCAAAGGGTCTTTGTCCACAACAACCAAATTCTCCATAGTTCAGTTGTAGCCCGACGAAGCCATCATAATTGCTCCAAAAAACCTGGTCTCATTCTCAAGCTTGATTGGTGAAAGGCTTACGACCATGGTGATTGGTCTATCCCAATCCTTGTCCTCTCCAAGATGGGTTTTCACCAAAAGTGGATACAGTGGATCCATGCTTTCATGTATACCACCTCTTTCTTTGTCCTTGTCAATGACACTCTGAAGGGGTACTTTTCCCTAGGACAGGCCTTTGATAGGGGGACCCATTGTCTCTTTTCCTTTTTGCTATTGTCACTGAGATCTTTGTCAGATCCATCTCTAGCCTTTACTATAGTGGCACGTTGGAGAGGTTCAAGACCTTCTCCAGGTCTGGGGAAGACGTATGTCATCTACAATACACAGATGACACTGTTGTCTTCTTTGACGCTTCCTTTGCTCAAATTGACAAACTGTGGTTATTCCTTTGATGCTTCAAACTGGCCTATGGTATGAAAGTCAATATGTCCAAATCCAAACTTACTGGCATCCATGTCCCGAAAGCTCATCTCCAAATCTTAGCGAATAGGCTAGGATGTTCCTCTAACACTCTTCCAACAAAGTACCTAAGGCCTTCTGCTTTTTACTGGGAATCCTAGGAAGGCTCTTCGGGTTCCCATTGTGGGGAAATTCCAAAAAAATTTGGCTTCTTGGAAAGGTGGTTTTCTTTCTCTTGGTGGTAGAATTGCCCTTGTCAAGTCTGTTTTATCATGTATCCCAATCTACACCATGTCTCTTTTCGATATGCCTGCTTTTGCTGTCAATATCCTCAACAGTTTGACTCGAGTCTTCCTATGGTCTTCTGACTTCTCTAAGAGAAAGATTCCCCTCATCTCTTGGAACAAGGTCGGCCAACCCTGAAGAACTGGAGGTCTAGGTATTCGTGACCTTAGACTAACAAACAAAGCTCTTTTCATAAAATGGTGGTGGTGCTTTACCACCAACCACAACTCAACTCCCTTTGTCGTCGTGTCCTCTGCTACAAATATGGCTATGATAATGTCAATTGGTTTCTAGCAGATGATCTTAGAATAGCTACCTCTTCTACCTTTTTCAAATGTCTCTACTCTTGCGAAGAAATATTTATGCCATTGATTTGCTACAAAACCACAAGAAACAAAGTCATGTTCTGGAAACAGCTATGGAATTGGGAATTCCACGCTAAAAGAACTTTGCCTTAACCTCTACTCCCTACCTAGTGACCAGGATGAAACCTTTGCTACTTCAAAATAAACAACGGCCAGCAAATTTGGGCACCCATCTTAGAAGAGCATTGCTGGACCTTGAAATTAATCACTTGCTCAACGTCCTCAACCACCTCTCCACACTCTTCATCAAGGGAGAAAGGCCTGACAAATGAATTTGGTCCAAAGAACACTCTGGGACTTTCTTAGTGGTCTCTTTTTACATGGCCATTCACCCTCACCAACCTTCTACTGCCACGATTCACTATAAAGCCTGGACCATTGAACCCACCCTCCCGGCCCCCCAAAACCAACAAAAAGCCACAACCCAAGAATTCAAGCCTTTTCTCTTGCTTTTCTATTTCTCAAAGAAAATTTACCCTAGATCAACTCCAAATAATAGGTTTCAGCTTTGCCAATTGATGTCATGTGTGCGAGAAAGTGGAGTCTCACTCCCACCTTTTCATCCACTGCCACGTTGCTCAACAGGTTCAGAGCAAACATTTGTGGGACTTCAACTGTTGGTGGGTCACTCCCCCGACCATTGAACTTTTATTATCTGTCTACTTCTCCCCACCTTTTCCTCAACAGGATTTTTTCTTTGGAAAGCATCCATCCAAGCCACTTTATGGTCAATTTGGAAGGATCGAAACTCTCATGTCTCGTGTCTTCCGAGAAGCTAGAAGTACTGCAACAACAATAGCAGAAAAGGCGAGATCACTCACCATCTTCTGAGCTCCTAGTTGCAGATCACTCGGAGGCTTCACAACATCCGACTTCGAAAATATTTGGTTAGAAACCTCAAGCTTCCTCGCTCGAATATATGGACCTGCCACCCCATGGCACCATCAAAGTTGACATAGATGGGTGCTCTTTGGCCGTGTCGTTGTGGAGCTGGAGGCATTTTCTGAGATTCCAATGGTAATACTATTCTCACATTCTCCATCCACATTGGGTACGTAGATTCCAATTGGGCAGAGGCCGCCACTTATACTCGAGGTGCTCAAAAGATATGATCTTAATTGGGGAAACCGCTTAATTAGACTCTCCGAATGTCATCGTATGGGCATCAAGATTTGCTGAACCTTGTTGGAGACTCACCGACATTTTCGACCATGCCCATTCTCTTTGCAGGTCACTTGAAGTCGACTTTCTACATACTTGGAGGGAAAGGAACCGGAATGCTGAACTGCTAACAAAACAGGGGGCACAGTCTACTCCAACCTAGACCCAGCAATGAAAAACTCTCTCCCCTCCTCTCCCCTCTTCCTTTCACCTCTTTCTCTTCTCATCTTTTCTGTCTCTTTTAACTTTTCTCCCTCGCTTGTGCTCCTTTCTCTTCTCCCTTATCTCTTTTCTCTTCTACCTTCTACCTTCTCTCTTTTCTCTTCTCTCTCTCTCTCTCTCTCTCCTCCTCCTTCTCCTCCTCCTCTTCTCTCTTCCTTTCTCTTTTTTCTCTCTACTGCAACACAGACACAACAATGAAAAACTTTGTCTCTCCACTTCCTCTTCACCCATTCTCTTCTCGTCCGTTTACTTTCTTCTAAGTTTAAGCTCTCTCAACTCTCCCAGCTTTGGCGCTCATCTATATCCTCTCTGTCCCTCAACTTTCACTCTCTCCTCTCTCTTTATTGAAACTATGATTTCTATCTACACTCCCTTGCGTTATGTGATCATCTTTTTGTGTGAGCACTTGACCTGTGGGATGCCAACACTCACATCTCGTGAGAATTTTGCAAATTTTATATTAATATGGTTATGTATTATCACTTCATTAAAAAAAGGCAGTTAGACTTATCATATTCTGGATATGTTGTATTATTTTATATACCTACATTTACGTCATAGCATTTTATATTATAAGAATCGTAGATGTGTCTGGTATCAGTATCGGTTAATGCATTATAATGATACCAATTGTTGAGTATATGCTGAAATATCTTCAAATTAAAGAGCATGGGCACAATTTATCGGATGGATGCACTGCCAGGGGATTTGTTGCTACAACGTGCTAGCAATGTACTTCATGGTGGATCATGTTTGAACATTCGTTTGAGGAACCAGCAGTACACAGTAGGTTTCCAAGCTTTGAATATTCTTTTTCGTTTTGTTATTTTGGCATAGTGGAGGACCACTTATTCATTTATGTCTGATTTAGGAATTTGAACACCAAATGTTAACTTCAAGTTTACTGAACTGTTAGATATTTGGCCTCTTGAGTTACATAACCTGTAAGTGAGACATTAAACCCTTGAGCTAGATACCTAGCCCTGCTATAAATTTAGCTCCCAATAGCTAAATTCCTAATCGATGTACCATGTGCAACGACGACGTAAAAACAAACATCACATGTCTTCATCCACTGTGATGTTGCTTGAAACCTTTGGGGCGATCTCTTTCAACTCTTCAATTGGTCGTGGGTGACTCCAACATTGATATCCCATCTCCTATGTTCCCTTCACTTCCCAACATGGTCGAAGTTGGAAATTCTATTGTTGCAGGGCATTTGTGGCTGCCATGTTGTGGGTCGTTTGGGCAGAGAGGAAACAAGAGGATCTTTCAGGGGGAGCAGCAAACTGCCCTCATAGATAGAGTCAAAATCCTGATTATCTTTTGGGCCAAAAACAACAAATACTTCAAGCACCTCTCCTACTCGGACTTCCACCAAGACTGGCAGGCGTTACTGCACTTATGGCCCAGTTGCATCCCTCGTGCTTGTCGTTGGAGACCAGCGGAACCTGGTCTAACTGAGCTCAACTTTGATTGGTGCTCTCTAGGTAATCCTGGCCCGGCAGGTATAGGGGGGCTTATTCAGAGACAAGGACGGGCCGTACCCATCTTTCCTACTTGCGCTTCATCGGACATGCCGACTCCAACATTGCTAAGGCTTTGTCCCTCCTCGAGTGCCCTTCAACCCCTCTTGGAGCTCAATCTTGGTTATCGAGGGGGATTCCAAAAATGTCTCGACTTGAGGTTCAGGGTCCTCACCTTGCCCTTGGAGGTTTGACCACTTCTTTGATGAAAATTTCCAAATTTGGAGGGTTATTCATTTCTTTTGGATGCATACTTGGAGGGAAGCCAACACAGTAGCCGACACCCTTGCTAAAGAGGGAGCTACACAGATGGTAGTTTTGCAGCATGAAATTGCTCTCGGTTCGTGGGTTAAGGTGGGGAAAGAGATTGGGGGGAGGGCAAAAAAAAAAAAATTTGGATTTTGGAAAATGCTATTGCTATGATTTTTTACCCTTTAGGGTCAGCAGTTTTCTATGTCTTACATTTACCAATTTAAAATTGTGAAATTTGATTCAATTGCAAAGTTCAATCCAATGAAGTGATTGTACATACAAATGCAAATGTGTGTATATGTGTGTTTCAGCTGCATACATATTCTTGTATGTGCGTTTGGACTGCACATATATGAATGTAACTGTGTGTTTGTGGGGTGATCAGCTTCCCCTCTCCGCTTTTCTCTACGACGAATGTAGAGATAAACTTTCTATCCCTTGGTTGAAGTGCTACAATATAGGCCCAAGATCGAGAACACCTAGTTAGAGGGTTTTTTTGACACCAAAACTGGCAAATCATTTTTTATTCATATCTAAGATCAATAGACCAAAAAGGAAATTGATTTGGAGCAAAAATAATGCTCCGTCCTAATTCCCACTTCGAGGATGGTTGTGGAGTGCCAAGTTGTTGGATGATGAGATCTAGGGTTTTAAGGGCTTAAATCAGTTTTTCATTTTTTTTTTTATTTAATTTTTTAAGTTGATCACAAGGTGAACGAAGAATGGCTTGAAAAACAACACTTCATAAAAATTTCTTAAACTAGGTATGCCTGTGCTTTGAAGTGCTACGATATTGGCCTTGCTAGAGATATTGGCTTTGGGATGGGTTAATGATCCTGTGGGACTTAACCCTAGACAATTTATATGAAGTTTTGATTTCCAGTGTTGGTTCCTATCTTAGATGGTGAAGATGATTGTTTTCTTCACTTGAGAAATAATGACTGAATTTGTGCTTGAATCGTCTCCATTTCTGTGGTTTGAAAGCTGACTTCATCTATGCATGAAGGGAGAAGGAACGAACAAATGATAAATAATCATCTCTTCCACATGATATAGCATATAATCATTGATAAAAACAAATGCATATTGCTTACAAAGTTCTAACACTTGACAAGAGTAGGTAAGGAACTCGATGTATGTTTATTGTCCAATATTAAACAAGGTTATGTTCCAGAAAGTAATTGGAGCTTTATTTATCTGGAGGTAGTTTCATCAGTGCTTGTCTCGTACTCTTTGTTTTCCCTTTTTTGGGTTGGTTAGTGTTGGGATCTGAATCTGGGACATAGTGTTCTAAAATTCTAGTACTCAACACTGTGTAACCAATCATGTTAGTGCATGAATTCCCTCTTTCACTTTTTGTATTGTCAATATATTTAACGTTGTCACTCGTGGTGGAAAGGTTTTTGGATGGCTATGTTCATGATGTTTCTTGTTCATGTTTGTTGGAAAGGTTTTTGGATGGCTATGTTCATGATGTTTTTTGTTCATGTCTGTTGATAACCTAAATATTGAATTATTCTATGGCTCTGCATGATACATGGTGTGCATGGATAACTAATAGGTTAAACTTTGGGATAACGTTGATATCATTATACAGTTTTGCTTCAACATTCATGTGCTCCATAAGCTCAAACCACTTGAAGATAGATTTCCTCCCTCTCTATTTTCCCTCCAAAATAATAAATAGTCGCATTAGTTCCTTCTTGTTTTGGCTTCCATTTTTCAATTATTCACATTATCTTGTCCTTGATCATATCCCAATTTTGTACTTCATATGCAAATCTGATGCAGCCTGAAATACTGCTCTCAAGTATCTAGATAAGAGAGACAAGCTTAAAGTTTACAAGAGGAATCGCAGAAGGGCAAAATAGTCATCGAATATGTCCTTTTATATCTTTTATTTATTTCTTGAGTCGTTTTATTTTCTTAGGTGTATAAGTAGTAATTTCTTAGTCTTATATGCCTTTTTATTACGTAAAGTCTTTATAATAAATGACCATGATTAGATTAGATGGATGGCCAATATTAAGTCTTGTTTAGGGTTTTCTTATGTATGAGATATAATCAAGCATAATGAAGGATCATGGTATGGACTTCTATTCAAAACCCTCGAGCAGCAAGTGCTCATTATTTTATCTCTGGTTTTTTAATCTTTCTCTAATTTGGGATATTCCCTTTCTTCTTCTTTGCTAAACCCTTGCCCAAGCTACTAGTTCTGCTCCAAAATCTACGTTATGCTAAGCACTATCTCGTTATATTTCTATTTCTTGGTGGAATAAATTATTTTTTCTTTTCTTGCCTTACTTTATATCCCTTTGGTGTGCAATTGAACGTGTAAATTTGTTCCTTACAGGTTATCAGCCTTGTTGGTGCACAAAAGGCATCCCTACATCCAGATGATATGCTTTTACTTTCCAATTTTGTCTTGTCTTCTGAATCTTTCAGGTATCATTGAAGAAAAAGGAAATATCGCTACATTTGTTCTACTTTCACATTGTTCTGAATCACGTTCACATAGTTGCACATGTATGACAAGTATATTAGAATAGGCAGTTCAATTGATAAACTTATTGCATAATAGCGAAGACATTGGACCAATATATATAATTCTTTTTTAGTCCTTGGACTGTTTTTTATTTGGGATTTTTGTGCCCTAAAGACGTTTCCTCTCCATCTAAATATCACAGCAT
Organism: Amborella trichopoda; assembly: GCF_000471905.2. The sequence continues at coordinate 950,433 of NW_006498445.1, forward strand.
GATATACATGCAATGCCCATGGGCATACCTCATTCTTGAGCATGGCAATTATAGACTAATGGGACCATGAAATTTCCATGTGTTAAGAAGGCCTACATGCCCAGGATAAGAACATTAAGATCTCATTGATGTTATAAAATTGAGTCAGTGAAACAGATAACTTTTGAGCAATTTGCGTATATATTTTTCTTCTAGGAGTAATGTCCCACATGTGTTACATTAGAACAACCATTATGTCCATGGATATAAAAGGTGCACATGCACTAGATGTACCTTGAAAAAAGAGCAACAATGCTCTCACAGAATGCGACCATGAGGGAAATATGGGAGATATAGTAGAATACACGTGGGATGAATGTTGCTAGTTGTGTAAATTTGGATTTTGGCTTGTGTTCCTCTGAGAGGAAAATTTGGGCATACATTTTGCCAAACAAAGGGACAAATAAGAATGGTTTGGGATATTGGGAGTATGCCGGCATGAGCCTCTGCAGAATCATTGTAATTATGTAATACTTCATCAATTTTACTAAAACAAAAAATTGAAAGATGTTGTGATAAATCTAGTTATGTTGTATTCAGTCGTTGTTTCTTCTGTTCCATTGAAGTTATCATCGAGTTTTAGAACCATATGATGTTCTCCTACCTTTGTGGCGATTCAGCTATCCCATGTACCTGGAGCTGGATGTTGGGTAGATCTCGCTCTCATATAGGGGGTATACGATCCCAACCTTCAGGGATTGCTTGATATATATCACACTCATGTTAGTTGATCTTTTATAAGGGAGCAAGTCTTACATGCCTATTAATTAATAAAAGATGAAGTAATTATATCGCAAAATGATGTTCTATACATTTTTCAAAGAGAAAAGAGATGATTTTACCAGATGGGTCTGGGACCTTTAGAATTTATCTTGCTATCCCAAAAAGTTGGGATCCAGCTCTTCACATGTAGGGATCGAGATCCCTAAAATTCAGGGTTTACAAACAATGACATTGACCATTGGGAGCTTTTAGCCTATCACGATTCCACTGCCTTGATCCCGGTTCCGGTCTCAACAACTATGTGATGTTTTTCGTTTTACTTGCATGAGGTTTTCTGAGTTTACTAGTTTTTTTTTTTTTCCCTCAAATGATTGTTCGTATTATCTCACTGTCACTTTTATTTTGCTGATGTTTGCATGATTTATTGGATTCTAAGGCATTGTACTCGTTGCTATACTTCTTACATATTGAAATCCTACGTACTTTTGCAGGACCTCTGAGTCATTTTCACCAATTTGCCTACCCAGATATAACCCAATGGCATTCTTATATGCTTATGTTCATTATCTCGATGTAAGTAAAATTTATGTGTATGTGAATTTCGTTCAATCCAATTCTATTCTTATATGTTTATGTTCATTATTGCTTCATAAAAAAAAGAAAAGAATAAAACAAAAAAAAAGAAAAGACAAGAGAAGGTAAAGTAGGCCAGTCTAATTTGTTTTCTTGGGACAAACTTCAGGGTCAAACCCTTAGCGTCTGTCCTAGGCTAAAACGTAAAGACATGTGAATGACCTTTATTTTGGTGTAGGTAATTGTGTTTAAGTGAATTTTTTTTTTTTTTTGAGTGTTAAGTGAAGTTTTTGTAGTTTGCAAACCATTGTTACTCATTTGAGGGCTGCTTGTGGGTTGTCTGTTGGTATGGTTCCAGTCACCTTATTTTGTCAGGTTCTTCCATTTGAATGTTTTGGCCTGTAAATTTTCCTGTTTTTTCTCCCATGTCAGGTAGAGATGTACTTGATATTGCTCACAACTAATTCAGATGCCTTCTACCATCTCAAGGATTGCAGGTAAATTACAGCTTGTTTTGTTTCTTCAATGAAAATTTTACTTATGGTACGGTGGATCAATAACATTACAAGTGAGTTTCTCTTCCACTTATATGTCACTTCCAATATTATGTCAATAAATTTTCGATGTAGAAGTCATGCCTTCCAAGTCACTGTTATTTTTTAATTGTGAAGGATTCAGATTGAGATGGTCCTTTTAAAGTCAAATGTTCTCAGTGAAGTTCAGAGATCCATGCTAGATGGTGGTTTACATGTTGAGGACCTGCCTGTTGACCCCAGTCACCCTACCCTACGCTCTGGATCTGGGTCTCCTCATTTGGGGATGCAGGACCATGTTATAGCTGGGTCTCCTAGGCAAGAAAATGCGGGAATTGGTGGTCCAGCTGGGCTTTGGCATTTCATATATCGAAGTATATATCTTGATCAGTATGTGGCTTCAGAGTTTTCATCACCTATAAACAGTTGCAAACAACAGAAGAGGCATGCTACTCCTTTTCATTTTCTGAGTTTCAAATTTGTCTGCTATCTCTGGAGTTGATACGATTATGAGGTAAATTAGTGTTTGTTTCTGCAGATTATATCGAGCTTATCAAAGGCTGTATGCTTCCATGCATGACAAGGAAGCTGGACCACATAAAACACAGTTCAGGAAAGATGAAGATTATGGTAGGTACACCATGTCCAAAATATGATAGGCTCTACATGTAAAGTTGATGGTCTGGTGTATGGTTCCAAGTTAGGCTGTGAATTTAGGCTCACTGACTTGCTCGGTTGGGCCAAATTAATAAATGTGAAAATAAACACTTTCTGTCTTGAAAGTATACTTGTGCCTACATCAAAGCTGGAACTATCCACCATTTAGCTATCTCCACAAGGAACAATCAACATGTTATTTTCATGGCTGTGATGTAGTGGGAGAGATTATGCTGAAACTATATGACGAAAGGTTTTGTGTGTACGTTATTTACCTATTTTAAGGGGTGGAAATTCATTAAAAATTAGATGCATGCTCTGCCATGCCTTTCTTGGATATGGTTTTTTGGTATTTACGAAAGAATGCAACCAAATTAAATTCACATAAAAATAGTTCCACTTTAGCTGTAGCCAGTGTTTCAAAAAGCGCTAGGCGGGTCCTAGGAGGATTGGGGGGTCCAGGCCGCCCAGTGCCTAGGCAGGCGCCCAGAACCTGGGCAGCCCAGTTGAATCCAAATAAAGATTCTACGATCCAGTTGAATCCAAATAAGGATTCTGCAGTTATTTGAGTATCAGACTATCTATTATATTCAAATTATACTACATATTAGCATTTAACACACATTCCATAAGCATAACCATAATCCATAAGTAAGTTCATACTCCATAATCCATATCCGATTAAAACTTAAAATATGCCAACCAACCAAATTATAAAACTCTGAAAGTAATACTTGAAGACTCAAAAGAATCTTCAATAGTTCAAATGTTCAATGCACAATACTTCAATCAAAGTTCAAACTTCAAAGTAACAACGTTTAATAATTATTCAACAATCAACATTCATTCATCATCAGAAAATCTTGGTTCAACTGCATTGGCATCTTACTCATCGGAATCGATGGAGTCGTCACCCTCCTCGACATTTTGCGACTCGTCTTCCTCCGTCTCTTGTGAATCTGCCTCTTCTTCCTCCACCCTTGTTCTCTGTGCAGAAGCTCTAGTGGCCCTAGGAGGGTCAGCTGATGTCCCTGAAGCATCCATGACCATGTCCCATGTCAATCCTTCATGCCCCTCAACCTCATCATTATCAACCAACCACTTCATAGCATTGTCCATATTTTTTGATCTGATGGGGTCTCTATTATCTCTTTTAGCAAATCTGTCCTTCAAGAATCAATTGTACTTGATATAGACAAGGTCATTGAGCTTCTTTGAATCAAGCCTGTTCTTTTTCTTTGTATGAACCTAACAAAATAAAATGAAAGTGAACTAATTAAAATATAATATATATGGTTCATGTATTATTTATAAAATTATACAAATTACCCTTATGGCCTTATTTGTAAATTTGGAGAACTATGCCCATGTTGGCTCCACCAATGGGCTGCAAAGAAATAAAAAAAATCATAAATAAATAATAGAAATACTTGATTACTTGAACAATTGAACTTAAGAATATTATTAATATAATAATATTTAATAC